>JARQZK010000109.1:0-15000 GCA_030704885.1 Cynegetis impunctata
TTTACGATAAATACAAGCCAAATCACTGCAAATTTTCAAAAACCCAAGAACTTAAAGAGCTTCTAGAGTATTACACAGAGCTTAACAGCAGCCGTTGTTTCTTTCCCCTATCTGATTTTACAGGGCTTCCTTGAGCACTTGTGAGATTTCAACTTGATATTGGCATCCGTACTGTCAAAGTGTTTTGTAGTTAGAATGAGATATATTACCTATATAGTTTAGCCATCTGTTTATTAACATCAGTACTATCAGTACCTAACTATCGAAAAATATTGTATGAACAATCCTTAAAATTAAAAGGTTAGTTAAACTTGGTTGCAAATCTATTTTAAATATCAAATCGAGACGAACTTTGTGTATTCTTTCTAATTGAAAATTTTGGATTATTTCATTACATTCATCACATGTGAAACGTTTAGAACTAAAGTCTAAGGTGAGAATATATTATTTTTTTCAATCTAGGGAAGTCCTAGGTTCAGTCCAATATGTGATATATTATTACCATATGCTTATGCTGATCGAAATACTTTCTAGGTGCCAGAATAGGACATGGTGAGATGACATGGTGGATATGTTCTCGATTTAAGGTCCGTCCAGCTATATTTTGAAGGTATGACCTGGTAGGAATGACTGAACGCAAACAGCCTGCCTTCCATTTTAGGAATCACATATCTGTCTCTAAGATAAGTAAGAGATAATTTTTTGCTTGTTTATGTTATTGGGTTATCTACCATGAAAAGCTTCACTTTTCTATTCCTCAAGCTATACGTCTTGTATAGTGAGTCATAATCAGTGTTCGAGAGGTTTAGAGCAGAGTATCCCACATCAATTTCACACAAAGTTTTGAAATGAGGTGAACTTTGTTCTCTGAGATAGTATCTAGGTTTTCCATTGTTTTGGTATAGGCTATTTCTAAGCTGGTAAATCCTCTTCCTGTTAGGTGTCTTTGAACGTAGAGTCTAGCTACTGGGGAAGTGCAGATGTTGTGTACCGTGTTATGTCTTCTAAGTTCCTAATTTGTGTTCAATGCTCGGTGGTGTTCTGTAGTTGACTAAGTACTCCAAAGGTCTACGTCATTATCGATAATGACTAGGCACTTACATCAAAAAACATGGATTTGAAGTCATGTTGTGAATTCAATATTTGATTTACATTACACGAAAGAGTAACTTTTCTCTAAACATATCTTTCATCTCAGCAGTTTTTATTTCTAGTGTTGGTTGTTTGCCAAGGTATTTATAGGAGCCATCTTTGTTGAGGATTTGAATATTGTCTTGTTTTATGGTGTTTAACTTGCTTTAACACTTGTGAAGACATCTTCATAGCGTTGCTACAATATGCATTCACTTCTAACCGTTTACTAACTTGCTCTGCATAAGATACTGTGATGCACACATAATATTCAAACTTAAAAATACGACCACTAGTTCATATTAATCGTGAATCCCACAACGGAGTATAATTTTTCATTCCGAGAGAATAATGATAATAAAACAGCCAGTGGCTGTTGCTTTAGGGTTACAATTCAAATTTTGTAGTAGTTGCTTCAATTTTAAATGAAAATTAATTGGTGCATATAGCTTATGATACATTCAAAGCAGACAAAAAATAACCAATTTTAATTAAATTTACTGGTGCAAGAGCATGGGATAATTATATATTCGGAACGAAAACGTGACATTTTATTGGTAATAAACTAAATTAAGAAGAAAAAGGTCATGAGAGAATTCTTAAAAATATTTAAAATGACTCTGAACTTGTGAGAATACAGCACTCATATATCCAACCAAAATGTGGCATAAAGGGCTAGTAGTAGAGCAGTCATGTTCCTTTACTTGCATCAGAGAGGTCCCGGATTTGTACTACGGAGTCAACTCGTTGCGTTTTTGTTGCCCATCAAGATGGGCAACAGAAGAGATTGGAAAATATATTCAATACTTTTCAAGATTTTATCAGTATTGTATATCTTCAAAGAACTGTGGTAACAATTCAGAATACCGCACTTTTTCCAACCAATGTTTCAGATAGATCATTGTTGTATGTGAAGACAAATCAATATCGTATAATAGATTTATTCAGTCCATTCACCCTTAGTTAAAATGGAAACATACAGGTACCGACAAACTTATACGTTAATATCGCTTCATCATTTGAGCTTTGGATGATTAATGCAGCGTGTATTGTCATGTGTATTGCAGACAGGTATGAGTAGTGAGGAGAAAAATGGGAGAAATTATTCATCTTATTTGCATTTTATTCTTAACGAAATGAAAGTGTACTAGTCTCAATATTGTCCTTGCGAAAATGAATATTTCAAATACATTAGTAGGTATAATCTCAGAGTCTATCGTAAACTGAATTCACGCGAAATAATTTTGAATGAGGAACTAATTATCCTGGTGTTATGATTTCTGAACATTTTACCTCTAGAACACATTTAATACCTTCGACGAAATGTTTAACTTCAACTGTATTAACGATTTAACAGTTTCTGGGCTACCCCTCCCTCGAAAACGCAGTCCACATACTAAGGCATTATTCAAAAAATAGATTCTATCGAAACAGTTGAAACAGATTTTTTTTTACATTTCCTAAAAAGCGCATGCAATTTCGACTAAATTGGTGGAGATAATAATATTAGCAAGAACTCGTGTATATATATATATATATATATATATATATATATATATATATATATATATATATATATATATACAGGGCCGGCCTAAGGGGTGTGCGAAGTATGCAGCCGCACACTCAAGCCTTCTGGAGGGGCATTAAATTGACAAATTTTTGTGGAAAAAAAATAAATTTGGAAAATTTTTAGAAACTGATTGAAATATTGAGCAGAAATATTTAAACTATACTCGCCGGCATATCATTGGAAGCTTGGACATTAAACAGCTGTACACTCCCCTCTACACCCCTCGCCCAGTGTCGTTGCCAGTTTGTGGATTGAAAAATTAATTCACACAACTAAAAATCCCAAGCATCCAATGATTTGCCGCCAACTATAGAAGGAATTGTGTCTTAAAACTATTACAGTTAAAATTCAATGTAAAACCGAAGATCTACCCGGCTACCCCAAAGAGTTCTGAAATACAGTAAGTCTGATGCCCTTAACCAAGGTCCAAGGTCAGTAGAACAGTCGTCTCGTGGCGGGACGCGGAAAGTGTTGTGACTTATTTTCCTGCCTTCCTCCCCCGGCTTTGATTTTCTAGCCAATTGGCGTCTGAAATTAAGATCGTAGCGCCGGAACGGCTAATATCGGTACTAGAGCATGGGCCATTAACGGATTGTTTACATTGTTTGTAATGGTATTTACGTTCTTTTCATTTTGAGTTTTCGAACGTTTAGCTTTTCGTAATTTGTGTTTTTTTGGACTTCGTATTTTCCAGTGGTTTATTGTGTTTTTTTTATTGAGGACAGTATTATCTCTGGTTCAACAGTAGATAACCTACCAACATCAAGTTGAAAAATTTACAATGAGTTTTTTATCATTGAACATGAAAATCAATAATAAAATAAAGGAGAGGACGAGTAAATTAATTGGTTAGAGGAACTATGTATACATCATGAAAAGGCAAAATAATAAAACACCTATTTATTCAAAAAGTAAAAAAACTTTCGAAAGTTTCAAGAAAACATCTCTGACATGTCTACTTTCATTACCAACTGAAGAGGTTTTTGAGTATAATGGACAAAAACTAAGTACTTACCAGCAAAACTGAAAGAAACCAACATGAAATAAAAGAAGAATTAACATGAATACTCTGCCTGAATGATTTGAACGTAATGAGTTATTATATTTTTGAATTTTCCTGACGTATAAACAGCTCTCCTAAAAGTACTGTGGACTTCTGAGAGTCTGGTTTTTTTTATAGAATCTCTGTTTTTCCTGGTTATATAATTGAATATTTTAGTTTTTACCTAGCTATAGAGTCAAGTTTTATTTCATATTCTTGATGTTATGATAACTGTTATTTTGGTTGTGCAAATAAAACATTATTTAATTAATATTATTATAATAGTATCTCTGGTTGTTACATGAAAGAAAATACAATTATCTAGAATCTCTGGATGATGGCTAAGGTTCCGATTCCGATAAAAGTGGAAAATTTTTCGTTGGAATAGCATTGGACTTCAAAAACCCTAAATTTTCGGTTAGCTGAAAATTGCACATTATCAGTTGGTATAATTCAATATGGAAAAATCCACAAACTTACTGCTGGGAAAATAATTATTCTAAGTAAACTGTAAAGAACAACTCTCTTATGTTCACAAGAACGATGAAGAGTTAAGCTTTCATTAGTTTATTTGACATAATAGTGGTTATAGTACAAGGAAGAGTACTGAACATATCAAGTCAATCAATAATGAATAAAATTGTCATACATAAATTTAATGTTCTACAAGGCACAAAAAAGCACAAAAACTGTGTTTTTGGACATTAAATTTCAAAAAATTTCATCCCTCCCCAGACCCCCCGGCAGGGGCATAAAATTTGAGTCTAGCACACTTGCAATTTTCGCCTTAGGCCGGCCCTGTATATATATATATATATATATATATATATATATATATATGTATATATATATAATATATATATATATATATATATATATAAATTTATATATACTATATATATATATATATATATATATATATATATATATATATATATATATATATATTAAAATTAGACGGAATTAGACGTCAATATTTCGACACATATTCTAGTTCCAAAAATATATTATAATTTTTAGTACTTTTGACTTCAAAATTTGAAAATATGAAGCGTTTTGTACAAATAAAGTACTCTTCTCATACTTCGCTAGGAATCAGCATGTTCGAGAAAAATTCATTTGAATATTTCTTTACGAATTGATTGTTGTCCCGAAATTAGACGTCAATATTCTAACAATCTATTCATATAAACTCGTAACCAACCTCCCTTTTGAAAGATATTTATGCCCTGGCTAGCAGGGAGATTGGTTAAACATATAAAGGTTCTGATTTGTTCACAATAATAATAACAACTAGGTAAAATGAAAGGTATTTACTGTTCTCTTTTACATAAATTGATGAGACTTATCTTTATGTTTTAATATATATTCTGTCGACGTTTTCCTTGGGTGGATTGTTGACTTCTGCCCTATCTTTGTCCCAAGTTCTTGGTAGCTCCAGCTGTGGTTTGCCAAGGTGGATGTTAGTCCCAGACAAGGTGGTTTCTTTTGTAAACTCCAAATAAGGTGAATTTCAATCTTCAAACAACTTGTCTTTTAGTTCTAACCAAGGTGAACTTCAAACCCAGACCAAGTGGCTAAAATAATTCGGGGCAAATTAACATACAATCACAAACTTAATATTTTCCAAGAATATCTGTAGGGTATCGATGGCCAATTCAAACTATCATTTAGATTTACCTCAAGCAAAGATGCTAAGAAAGACAGTATATGTTCCAACATTAAACTGAACATAAGATATGACCATGTGAAATTTGCCATCGTTAACCTACAAAAATCTTGTGTTAAATTGAGAGAATGAAACAAGCAAATGAATTAGAAATATTTTAAATTAAGAAATGTGAGATGATTATTTCAATATAGAAAAATAAATAATTTTAATATAGATAAATGAAAAAAATATGAAATGGCGGAAAAATTAAATAAGGAATTAATTCAGATTTTCAAGATAATGCATTTATACGGCATAATTATATTTCTTCCCATAACTTACCGTCTATCAGACGCCACAGATACTTAATAATCTCAATAAACTTTAATAAACTTTCAATAGATATTGAACATAATTTTAATAATCAACGATGTTTTATCTACAAGAACCATTTGCTAAAAGAAAGAACGATTGTTAATCCGACACTACCTAGATACTCTCCTTCTTAATACGCAGGTCATTAATCATAGAAGAACAAAAGTGACGTATCAGTTGATAGCGTGGAATCACGGTACCTATTTCAGTGTAGAATGCAGTGGCTGCAGTTACGTGGAGAATTTACACGTTACAAACTAGGGTCCACAACTTCTTCGTTCTAAAGGTGAAGACCCGATAACGGTTTTTTATAAATATCATATTTAAAATCACTATTCTAGTCTAATGCGAAGTGTGGAGCTGCATTTTCTCATCAAGGTCAGCAATTTTTGGTGTTATCTTTGAGAGTGAACAACCAAGATATTCCTTTTTTATTAGAATTTGTCAAATATGAAATTTGTCATTTTAAAGCCCAAAGTTTGTAGGCTCCCTTGCCTCCCAATGCCCTTCCCTCCAGTTTGGGAACCAGTGAACTAAACATTAAGGAACAATTATTTGAGGTTTACCTATTCTAACATTTAGATAAGATGCTCGAAAAGGTTGCCCTGCTCATGAAGGCATATTTGGGCTCTACGGGTAATCGCATGTGAAGCTTGCAAAACTTCAAAATGTTTTTGCCGTATTTGATTCCTTGCCACACGTATTCTTTCACACAACTCATCCTCGTTGTCTACTTTTGTTGCGTGTACTATATCTTTTATATGGCCCAAAGATAGTAGTCTAGTGGATTTAAATCCGGCGATCGGGGTGCCCACGGAATAGGAACACCTCTTCTAATCCGTTTACTCGGAAATTACTCGTCTAGCCAATTTCTAATATTCACACCATATTGAGCTTGTTCACCGTCGTGCTCTGTCATTGCATAAACCACGTACAAAGTGGATATCTGCTAATTCTCTAATGGAAAACCTCTGCATTCTAAATAGCTTTTTTTCCGGTAACAATTAAAAACTGGGCGATTAATAAGTGACAGCTTATTTTCCTTTGCCTAGTAAATCATAAAACGTCATTTGTTTCCAGGTCTACTGATTATTTTCTCTTCGATTTGCACATTGAAAAACAAAAAATCAATTCGTAAAGAAATATTCAATTCCATTTTTTCTCGAAAATGCTGCTTCCTAGCGAAGTATGAGAAGAGTACAAAAAAACTTCATGTTTTCAAATTTTGAAGTCAAAATTACGAAAAATTAACCACTAAAAAATTTGGGATAAATTTTTCGCCAATACTCCCCTGTAATACGCACTCCTGACAATATTGCAATACTTACTTCTAGTACATTAAATAGAGCATGAAAAGTTTCGTAACTGTACCAAATTTTATCCAATTACCTTCACAGGTTTCGAAAATATTTACAAAAATTCTATCGCAGCGAGCTGCATTAGAAGAGCAGGTTTTCATAACGTATCCAGTTTGAAAAATATATTCATAAAATTATGATTTTTTTTCCAAATTCAAATTCTGGGGGGATCAACCACCCAACCAATTTGTATGCGAAACTACGTACCTACAAACTTTCAACCCTATTTCTATAAAATTGCGCCCTTTATCGTGTAAACGAGATTTATTTTTTTTCCGGGCGGTCAACCCTCCAACCAATTCATATAGAAATGAATAGCATCCAAGATATCGTACGAAACTACCTACCTACAAAGTTTCAACCCTATGGTACCAAAATTTTATCGTGTAAACAAGATTTATTTCCTCCCCCAGGGGGTCAACCCTCCATTCAATTCATACCAAAACCAATTCCATCCAAGATATCCTACGAAACTACCTATTTACAAACTCTCAACCCTATTGCTACAAAATTGCGCCATTTATCCTGTAAGCAAGATTTATTTTATCCCCAGGGGGGTCAACTCCCAACCAATTCGAACCAAAAACAATCCCATCCAAGATATCATAAGAAGCTACCTATTTACAAGCTTTCAACCTTATTGC
Source organism: Cynegetis impunctata (assembly GCA_030704885.1). NCBI lineage: Eukaryota > Metazoa > Arthropoda > Insecta > Coleoptera > Coccinellidae > Cynegetis > Cynegetis impunctata. The sequence goes on from JARQZK010000109.1 coordinate 7,775, forward strand.
TTCAAACTTGCGCCTGTTATCGTGTAAACAAGATTTATTTTGCCCCCAGGGGAATCAATTCGAACCAAAAACAATCCCTTCCAAGATATCATACGAAGCTTCCTATTTACAAATTTTCAACCCTAGTGCTTCAAAATTGCGCCCGTTATCGTGTAAACAAGATTTATTTTGCCCCAGGGGGGTCAACCCCCAATCAATTCGAACCAAAAACAATCCCATCCAAGATATCATACGAAGCTTCCTATTTACAAATTTTCAACCCTAGTGCTTCAAAATTGCGCCCGTTATCGTGTAAACAAGATTTATTTTGACCCAGGGGGTCAACCCCCCTAACATATTCAAACCAAAAACAATCCCATCCAAGATATAATAAGAAGCTATCTATTTACAAGCTTTCAACCCTATTGCTTCAAAATTGCGTTATCGTGTAAACAAGATTTATTTTGCCCCCAGGGGGCAGGGGGGTCAACCCCCCAATAAATTCGAACCAAAAACAATCCCTTTCAAGATATCATACGAAACTACCTATTTACAAACTGTCAACCCTATTGCTTAAAAATTGCGCCCTTTATCGTGTAAACAACGCTAAAATACATAAGCTTATACATACATATGAACATATGAACATATATATATATATATATATATATATATATATATATATATATATATATATATATATATATATATATATATATATATATATATATATATATATATATATATATATCTATATAGAGATATATGAAATTGAGTTTTTGGTGCCAAGCATCATAAAAAGTCATGAAACGAAAAACTATCATAGCTTAGGTGGCGGCTCAGTTAGCTACATAATCAAGGATTGAAAAAGAAGTGTTCATCGAATGGTATCTGGTGGTGTTTTAGAGGTAGAACAGAATCATCTAAATTTGCTTGAATTCGGTCAAAATTTTGGCTATCCCCAAATTTTGGGGAAGGGGAAGCCGAAAATGAAGATGTGAAATTTAGTTATTAACAATATATCAAAATTTCAGCTGTTTAGGGCTTTTCCGGGGAGAGGTATGGAGTTTTAGAAGGAATTCCGATCCTCCACAGCTTCTCCAAATTAAATTAGCGAGTTGAAAGTTATGTGAGTGCAGTGAGTGTTGCGGTAATGTCTTTCAGTCTTTTTTTTCGCAGGTTACTGCGTATTTTGTAGAAATATCATGTGTTATTGTAGGTGTTTGAACATTACACATCGTCTATCCAGTCCCTCCAAATTCAGTTCAGAATCCTAAAAATTTGTATGCGAATTATTGAGTTATATATTAGGGATGGACGCCTATGAGTTTCAAATGTTCTCTTCCACCATCATTTTTATGTACAAATTAAAGGATTTTTTTGGGGTTTTCAGTTGTTCACTTGATTCTAAATTCAATTTTAAGTATTAAAGAAACAACTAAATAATATTTCTTGTTTTTCAAATAAACAAATGTTATAAAAATGATGGGAAAAATACTACCTTTGTGCCGTAGTACAGCTTATAGGCCTATTAAGTGACCTTCTCAGAAATGATAAATGCTAAGTCATTCGTTCATAGTATACATATATAAGATGGCGCAACTATTAACACTAGTCGATAAATCCATTATTTCTAGGTCCCACCTTAGCACTTGTCTTCGTTTAGTATTACAGGTTCAATTTTACCTGACTGAGTGAGGTTCAGGGTGTTTAAGATTGAATCGTGTTTCTGGGTCCCATTAAATTACTTTTTTATATTTTGCTTCTGCGTTGTCATCTTCTTCATGAAAATTACCAACAAAAGTCTTATAGTTCAACTGTGTGAAAACATGTTTTGAAGGAATCTTATCGAAAAATTGTAACTCACAACTTCTTCTATTTTTGTATTTTCTCGACTTTTGATGATATTATTAAAACTTACATTTCAGAAAGTAGACTGAGCAACATGTGTAGGCTAATTTTTTTAACATACATTGGATACCAAAGATATAAAAGAATCAAAGCTAAATATAGATATTCATATGTATATTATGACATAATTATATACATTTATCTTCTTATTTTTCAGGTTCCTCATCCCTCTCAGGAGATCATACACGGCTGGTTTTATTTTTGAAGCAGAGGCGCGGAATAAGTCGATTGAGCCACAGTGGAATCACTACCTTAAGTTCTTCAGTCAAGAAGTCCTCCTACTACCTCGGCTTCTCTTCCCTTATGTTTTCACTTCCATGATGATCCGCAATATCTCGTATTTATCGTTCCGCATGATGTACCTAAGGTACTGCAGCTTACGCATCTAATGGTCTTTAAAATTTCTCTCCTTTTCCCATTCAATGAAGAACTACATGATTCGAGATTTTCATTACCCAGCTTATTTCAAGAAACCTCCGGTAGATCTACATTTAAGACGCCTTTCTTTTGTCTAGCATAGTTTTGTGGAACGTCCATGCCACATAAAAGTACAGTTAATACGTTGCACCCCAAGAATTTTAGCTTCTAGTTGAGACTGAGATATTCACTCTTAAACACGTTGTTGGATTAGGAACTGGCTTTCCCTATTGTAGTTTTTATTTCCTCTAAGTATTCATTTGTCTCCTTCACTGTTGTGCTGAAAGAATTGTATTTCTGCACCTGCTCAATTGTCATACGACATGGATCACAACATAAGTAAATCTACAAAACAACGCCTCATGAAATCCCTTGTATTCTCAATCGCTACCTACGGCTCCGAGTCATGGTCTATCAATGTGGCATGTAGACGCCGAATCGAAGCTTGTATTCTTATGACATGCTATAGACGAATGCTTGGAATTCCATGGACGGCCCGCAGAACAAACGCTTCAATCCTCCAAGAGCTAAAAATTGAGGGAAATGAACCGTTGTTACCAGACATCCAAAGAAACATCCTCAAATACTTTGGCCATGTCATTCGGAGAGATGGGTTAGAAAAACAAGTCATCCAGGGGAAAGTTGACGGAAGACGCCGGAGAGGAAGATCACCGGACAGATATATCGATCAAATAAAATCCTGGGCAAACCTCTCCATACAAGAAGTGATGCGGATTGCCGAAGACAGAGAAACCTGGAGAAGCCTGGTTTCTTTCGTATTAACAAGCATGACTGTCCCGGGAATTCAAGGGGTCACGACGTCTGAAACCAGACATCGACTGAAGAGAGAGAACGAATATGTCACAGACTTTATGATCAACATAGGCTTGCTTTATCTTCTCTATGCTCAGTGATATACCATAATCGGAGCAGACGCCAACCACTTTGTCGGAGCTGACGACAACCGTTTTGTTAACTACGGATCTATTGATTTTGATTCCCACTGTTTCGTCTTCTGTGATCTTCTCTGAGTGGACATTGAAAAGTGAGGGAAATAGAACGCACTCTCGCCTTACTCCACGCTTTATCTCAGTAATTTTAGATACTGACGTGCTATTTTTAATGACAGCGGTTTGGTTTAATACATGTTCATATGTATGTATGTATAAGCTTATGTATTTTAGCGTTGTTTACACGATAAACGCAATTTTGAAGCAAAAGGGTTAAAAGTTTGTAAATAGGCAGTTTCGTATGATATCTTGGATGGGATTGTTTTTGGTTCGAATTGGCTGGGGAGTTGACCCCCCTGGGGGGAAATAAATCTTATTTACAGGATAAAGGGCGCAATTTTGAAGCAATAGGATTGAAAGTTTGTAAATAGGTAGTTTCGTATGATATGTTGGATGAGATTGGTTCTGGTTTGAATTAGTTGGGAGGTTGACGCATCTAGGGGGGAAAAATCTTGTTTACAGGATAAAGGGCGCAATTTTGAAGCAATAGGGTTGAAAGTTTGTAAATAGGTAGTTTCGTATGATATCTTGGATGGTATTGGTTTTGGTTTGAATTAGTTAGGGAGTTGACCCACTTAGGGGGGAAAAATTTTGTTTACACTATAAAGGGCGCAATTTTGAAGCAATAGGGTTGAAAGTTTGTAAATAGGTAGTTTCATATAATATCTTGGACGGGATTCATTTTGGTTCAAATTGGTTGAGGGGTTGACCCCTTAGGGGGGAAATGAATCTTGTTTCTACGACAGAAGGCGCAATTTTGTAGCAATAGGATTGAAAGTTTGTATCTAGGTAGTTTCGTATGATATCTTGAATGGGACTGGTTTTGGATCGAATTGGTTGGGGATTGACCCCCCGTGGGAAAAAAAAATCTTATTTACACGATAAAGGTCGCAATTTTGGAGTAATAGGGTTGAAAATTTGTAAGTAGGTATTTTGGAAAGATATCTTGGATGATATTTGGTTTTGGTTCGAATTGGTTGGGGAGTTGACCCCCTGGGGAAAGAAATAAATCTCGTTTACATGATAAAGGCCTAATTTTGGTACAATAGGATTGAAAGTTTGTGAGTAGGTAGCTTCGTATGATATATTGAATGGAATTGGTTTTGGTGCGAGTTGGTTGGGGGGTTGACCCCCCCCCAGGGGAGGAAATAAATCTTGTTTAGACGATAGAAGGCGCAATTTTGGGACCATAGGTAGGTAGGTAGTTTCTTATGATATCTTGTATATTTTTTATTTCGATGTGAATTGGTTGGGGGGGGTGGACCCCGCGGAGGAGGAAATAAATCTTGTTCACGCGATAAAGGGTGCAATTTTGTAGCAATAGGGTTGATATCTTGGATGCGATTGGTAATGAGACGAATTGGTTGGGGGTTGACACCTCGGGGAGGAAGTAAGTATTGTTTACACATTAGAGGGCAATTTTGTTTTTGGATTTGGTACAGAAATCATGAATGAATTAATAGACTTTTCAAACTGGATACGTTATGAAAACCTGCTTTTCTAATGCAGCTCGCTGCGATAGAGTTTTTTATTCTTATTTTCTGCATTTCGGTTGTGAATTATTTTGATGAACATTTTTAGTGTGTGCGACTTCAAACTTATTGTTCTATGGTTACTATACTGTTCTGTTATTGGGGAAAGCATCTACTCGTTCATTATTTCGGCCGGAACTTGATCAGGTCCCAATTGCTCTGCTTATCTTAGCATCGCATTCTTCATTTTCAGTGTAAACCAATTTGTTCTGATGTTGGTCACTGAATAACCCCACAATGTATTCTTTCCATCTTTTCAGTTTTGATTCAGTGTCGAACAGTATGTTTCCGTTTCCGTTTTTTAGATGTTCTTTTAGCCTGGTTTCAAAACATCTCCCGGTCTGACCTATATATGTTGAATTACATTCTTCACAGTCCATTCTATAAATTCCTGTTCTCTTCATTGGATCGACTTTTGACATTTTGTTATTAAAAATCATTCTATCCAATCTGCTGTGACTCGAAAAAGCAGTATTTAAATTATTATTTTTGAAGAATTGAATGATCTTCGAAGAGGGGATGTGCGTATATTCGAAGATCATTCAATTCTTTGAAAATAATAATTTGAATACTGATTTTTCGAGTCACAGCAGATTGGATAGAATGATTTTTAATAACAAAACGTCAAAAGTCGATCCAATGAAGAGAACCGGAATTTATAGAATGGACTGTGAAGAATGTAATTCAACATATATAGGTCAGACCGGGAGATGTTTTGAAACCAGGCTAAAAGAACATCTAAAAAACGGACAATCAGCGTTTAGGGAAAATCTAGAGTCAAAAAAACATAACATCTCATCCTCTTTCAAACCAAAAATTCTTCATTACTGTGATAAAGGTATGATAATGAACTTCCTGGAAGCCATGGAAATAAATAAGATCTAAAAATCCCATAATTACATTCTTCTCAATGACCAGTTAGACTTAAACCACTCCCCACTGTTAAATCTCTGATAACTTGGACCCATCGATTACATTACCACCCCCAGGTACCGAACCGAAATACTTATATTTTCAAGTGATGTCTTTGCAATTATGTATTCAGTCTTGATAATGCTGTAACAGGCGAAACTAGTCGAATGAAAAGTTATTTTCTTTTTGTGGTTTTTAGACAAGTTGTTTTCTTATTATTTAATTTTAATATAAATATGAACTACCACAGCAGTTGATTCATCGTCCATCGAATTTATATCAAAAAATGTTTTCAACAAAAATGGTATATGTCTTTAAGGTCCATATTTTGAAATTATTTCGAACTATACAGAGTGTTGCATAACTCCGTTACAAACTAAACATATGGTTTTTTAAATGAGAACCCCTATATATTATACCGAATTCGGATTACTCACATTTTTTAGAAGCTTTTGATATAAGATTTTGCTATGTTATACAGAGTACTTCAAAAGATATGGACACGTTTATATGAAAATCGTAGGTAAATCAACGCTCTGTAGCTTATTGCGCGTTGAAGAAAAAAATTTTATTTTGCCCAACAGTGTTTCGTAATATGATGCAATATCTCCGTATTATATTAAATTTGAATTATTTCTCATTTTGTATACAGGGTGGACGGAAACTCGAACCTTTCATTTTATCTCTTATTTCAAATGGAACACCCTGTATTTTATAGCACAAATAGAATCTTCTATTATATAACTTTATTTTTTGTCAAGCATTCCCTATACCCAAAGTTAATAAAAACAGAGTTATTTTGTAATATTTATTGTGAACTATAATTATTAACCTTATATGTGAAAGCAATAAACGTTGAATGTAACAAAAAATCCTATATAATAATAAATTTTAATAAACAATTTATTCTTAACAAATAATTATAAGTCACCAAAAGTATAATTCTAACCGTAATATTAAACTAAATGTTCAAAGTGTTCCCGTTAACATCAATGCAATGCTGGAAACCATTACATTTTCTCAGTTAGCGTTGAAATTGATGTTAACGATGAACACTTTGAACATTTAGTTTAATATTACGGTTCGAATTATACTTTTGGTGACTTGTTTTGTTAAGAATAAATTATTTATTAAGATTTATTATTATTTAGGATTTTTTGTTACATTCAACGTGTATTGCTTTCACATTTAAGGTTAATAATTATGGTTCACAATAAATATTACAAAATAACTCTGATTTTATTACTTTTGGGTAAAGGGAAGATTCTATTTGTGCTATAAAATACAGGGTGTTCCATTTGAAATAAGAGAGAAAATGAAAGGTTCGAGTTTCCGTCCACCCTGTATACAAAATGGAAAATAATTCAAATTTAATACAAAACGGAGATATTGCATCATATTACGAAACTCTGTTAGGCAAAATAAAATTTTTTTCTTCAACGCACAATAAGCTACAGAGCGTTGA
>JARQZK010000109.1:20000-32500 GCA_030704885.1 Cynegetis impunctata
AAGAAGTTATAGCCTATTATTGTTGAAGACGCAACTGTCAAAATTTTACGAAAAAAATTAATAACTCTGAAACTGTTCATTTTAGGTATAAGGAATGTTATGACAATTTTATTATAAATTACATAAGAAATTCGAGAATCAAAAAATATACAGGGTATTCCATTTGAAATAACAAAGTTGATATCACTTCCGGCAAAAGCGGAAGTGAAATTTTCTTCAAAATAATTTTGAAAAATAGATTTAGTCAGACCCTATTTGCTCTGAAAATTTCATATCAATATCGTAGCTCTGGGTCACCCTGTATATATATATATATATATATATATATATATATATATATATTTTATATATATATATATATATATATATATATATATATATATATATATATATATATATATATAGATATATATATATATATATATATATATATATATATATATATATATATATATATATATATATATATATATATATATATATATATATATATATATATATATATATATATATAGATATATATATATATATATATATATATATATATATATATATATATATATATATATATATATATATATATATATATATATATATCAATATATATATATATATTATAATATATATATATATTTATATATTATTAGATATATATATATATATATATAAATATATATATATATAAATATATATATATATATATATATATATATATATATATATATATATATATATATATATATATATATCGAAACAAAGGTTGATAAAAATAATTTGCACATTTATTGAATAATATAAGCATGATGCACGTTTCGGTGAAACTTCACCTTCTTCAGATGGTAAATGCAAACTAAATATATTTCTCCGTTATATTGAACACAAGAAATAAAGAGTAAATAGTAGAATAGTTACAAATAATTAGTAAAATAGGGAAAACCCATTCTAATCTGCGAGTCAGGTAGGTCGGTAATTTTGAAAAGATTCAGAAGCGGGCTTGTAGTATGATCAATTAGGCTATTCAGTAAGAGACCTGAATGTTTGTATTTATTTACCTGTAATGATTCTAGCAAATTAAGTTTAATTTTCACTTTCAGCATTATCTAATATTTTAAAGTCAAAATTAAATGTGGAATTTTCTTGAATTGGTTTCCATAATGTAAATCCGACTTTTGATTAACAAAGCTACGTTTGTGTTCTGAAAATCTGGTCTGAACGCTTCTGAAAGTTCTACCAATGTAAAATTTATCACAATCACCACAATTAATTTTATAAACTCCTGGTTTATTGTTTTTGTGAACATTTGATTTATGATTTCCTAAGTTATTTCCGGTACGGTAAGCAATGGTGATGTTGTGCTCAGATAAGAATGATTTGAGCTTTTACTTGAATTTCTGATGAAAGTGAGGTTGTTATATTTGATATTATTTTTGGTAATCGCATTTTTGAAAAACGTTTTATCTATCATATTGTCAATTATTATGGGGTTATAATTATTATTTACGGCAATTTTGTTAATTAGTTTTTTATTGATGTTAAAATTGGTGTTTAAAAGTGGGATATTTAGTAAACGGTGTAACATTACTATTGAAAGCTGCCATTGTGTTGGAAATGATGTGGGGAAGTACTATGTTTGACGTTATCAGTGTATGATGGTTAGCGAAAAATTGAAATAATATGTTTGTTATCCATTTTTGTTATTTTCAAATCCAATAGTTAATTGAGTTATCTCTTTCCATCTCTAAAGTGAATTTTTTATGAGTGTTATGCGTATTTTATTCAATAAATGCGTAAATTATTCTTATAAACCATTGTTTTATTATGTTATATATATATATATATATATATATATATATTTATATATATATATATATATATATATATATATATATATATATAAATATATATTTATATATATATATATATATATAATCTCTTGAAAATTATTAGCAATAACAGGCTTGTTGAATATTAAAAAACTCGATTTTATTAAAAAGTTAAACTTTTTTATAAAATCGAGTTTTTTAAGAGTTTTATATATATATATATATATATATATATATATATATTATATATATATATATATATATATATATATATATATATATATATATATTATATATATATATATATATAATATATATATATATATATATATATATATATATATATATATAAATATATATATATATATATATATATATATTTATTTGAATTTTGGTTGCCTGTGATCTTTTTTTAATCTCTTGATAATTATTAGCACTAACAGGCTGGTTGAATCTTAAAAATCTCTATTTTATAAAAAAGTTGACATTTCACTACGATATTCGTAATTGAAATTTCTTTGACATTTATTGATTTGAAAAAATTTTTGAAAAGACAAGGCTGCTTTGTCTTGTTAATTATTTATTATATGCTATTCAGTCTAATATTAACATTCAAAATAGTTATCATTAGATGGTAAGGGAAACCAAAGAAACCTTTACCTACGTAATGTTTGAAAATAAAAATAATAGGGTACTATTTATCTAACAACAAAGAAATTAGTCATGGGAAAACATTAAAGATGTGGAGTAGAATTATCGGTATAGTACGTTTATATGGAAGCAGCCGTTGACACGTGTTTCGGACTCTTTGGTCCTCATCAGAACGGCGTAGCCAAGCATTGGATTGAAAATTTGAAGATGAAAATAGTATCAGAGGATTTTGTTTGTTGTACTATTTTCATCTTCAAATTTTCAATCCAATGCTTGGCTACGCCGTTCTGATGAGGACCAAAGAGTCCGAAACACGTGTCAACGGCTGCTTCCATATAAACGTACTATACCGATAATTCTACTCCACATCTTTAATGTTTTCCCATGACTAATTTCTTTGCTGTTAGATAAATAGTACCCTATTATTTTTATTTTCAAACATTACGTAGGTAAAGCTTTGGTTTCCCTTACCATCTAATGATAACTATTTTGAATGTTAATATTAGACTGAATAGCATATAATAAATAATTAGCAAGACAAAGCAGCCTTGTCTTTTCAAAAAATTTTTCAAATCAATAAATGTCAAAGAAATTTCAATTACGAATATCGTAGTGAAATGTCAACTTTTTAATAAAATCGAGTTTTTCAAGATTCAACCAGCCTGTTATTGCTAATAATTATCAAGAGATTATATATATATATATATATATATATATATATATATATATATATATACAAACTCATTTGTCGAGTATTTAAAATAGCAGACCACTGAGAAATGAAAACAGATTTTAATGAGAAGCTAACGCTTCACGAACTTCATAACTTTTTCAACAATTTTTAGGGAAAAAAGTATTAAGTTAATTTTTCAAATATTGGATGGATTTGTACGTTACTTTCTGATAATACGTTTTTAAAATATTAAGGGGAAACAATATACTTTATTTTTATCACTATTTTATATATTATTAAAATAGTGATAAATATATTAGATATTTTTTCTTGAACTTTTCTTTAACTTTTCAATAAAATCTTTTTGTGATAATAAACTTCATTGATTATGAATCAATTGGCTATCGACCGAGATATTCCTGCCGGTTACATTCTTGATTTTACACATTATTTATTTATAAGTAGGCGTTATTATATACCTATAACGACTGTATGTATTCCACTTGTGGAAAAACTGGTAATTTAATTCTGAGAGCGTCTTCTTCTTAATATTCGTAGATTAGATGAATTTTATTTTCTGTATTGTTCTTATTGTTGATACATCTTTTGCTGAGTCAGCGCATTCTTGTGAATATTGGTTTTATTTCCGTGGTTAAAATCTTTTTTCAACTCTCAATCACCTGTTATTGAAAATAAACGAAGAATTGTGAAAATTTGGAATATATGATTGATAAAGTGTGCACGTTTACAGAATATCTAGTATAGAAGTACAAAATTTATATATATATTCTAGTTTCGTATTTGTTTTGTATAATATATTTCCACTCTTGTTATTATTGAAGTAACATTATACTATATAACTAGGCATAATAAAAATTTGAGGTTATGAATTTTGGATTGTTTCATTACGCAATATATGATGTTTATGTATTTGTTGAATAATCGAAGAGATACGAATAAAAAAATGGTTAGCAATTAAAATGGTGTGACCACACCGCTGTGTGTTAAAAAATAACGGTAGAAAATAATGAAAATTTTGTGGTAATGTACAGCAGAGATTCATTATTCATCCGTAGTAATTAACAACATTGAAGAATTTTTCAATTCGTGAGTAATTTACAACACACACACATATATATATATATATACATATATATATATATATATATATATATATATATATATATATATATATATATATATATATATATATATATATATATATATATATATATATATAAATATATATTTATATATATATATATATATATATATTATATAATATATATACATGGGCGTACCCTGCTTCTGGCCTAGGTGGGGGCAAGTCAGATTTTTTAGGTCGGATCGTCCGTGGCTGTTTTGTCACACACACTACACAAACACACCTACATGAAACATTAGGCATATGTAGTGTATTGTGTAGGGCAGACAGCCGCAAATGATCCTGCTTTATATGTAGTTACATAAATAAAAGTAAATTTGACTATGCATGCATTTTTATTTCATTTAAATCGCTTCTACTTTGAAAGTAATTTTCGAGGATCTTCTGCAAAACGGTTTATAACGTCTTCCGTGAAAGAATCGCCCATACTGTTTACAAGAAGTTTTTTATGTACACTGAGCAATATAAGTTTGCTGTCCTTGGAAGACGCAGCTCAAGATTTAAAACCTTAGCAATTTCATTAGCTGATTTCAATAATTCTTTAGTGCCTTCTTCGGCAGAAAGCCTATGTTCCGTAATTGCTGTTTTTATGGTTTAAATGTGCTCTGCACACTTAATTACGTCTAATAAGATTTTAGACTGCGTCGGGTTGCAGCAGCGAATTGTATTTGTCCATAATACAAAAAGATAATATGAATGTGGTTTATCCAACTGCGGATAACAATTGGAAAGCTACTTTTCTTGTTCCATAATTACCTTCCTGTGGAAAGCCTTTTCCAAACCCTTTTCACACTTTGATTAGTGAATTTCATACATGTTCTGCGAGATTTCCAGGGAGGGCAGCTGCCCCCACCTGGGTACGCTCATGTATATATATATATATATATATATATTTATATATATATATATATATATATATATATATATATATATATAAAAATATATATATATATATATATATATATATATATATATATATATATATATATATATAGTTAATAAGTTTCTTAAACCTTTTTATTGAAATATGCTTAGATGGAGTGTTAGTGGGTATTAGGGTTATTGATGTTCACTTAGAAATTATTCAAAATTTACTTCCAATTTTGTCTACGTTTCGGCTAGTTTCCAAGCCTTTTTCAAAACATTAATTTAAACACAAACAAAAACATTTCTAGTATAGAAGTACAAAATTTATATATATATATATTCTAGTTCCGTATTTGTTTTGTATAATATATTTCCACTCTTGTTATTATTGAAGTAGCATTATACTATATAACTAGGCATAATAAAAATTTGAGGTTATGAATTTTGGATTGTTTCATTGCGCAATATATGATGTTTATGTATTTGTTGAATAATCGAAGAGATACGAATAAAAAAATGGTTAGCAATTAAAATGGTGTGACCAGTATAGCAGCTAGTAGACTATATATATATATATATATATATATATATATATATATATATATATATATATATATATATATATATTATGTATATATAATATAGAAATATTTAATACATATTTATTACGCTGTGTGTTAAAAAATAACGGTAGAAAATAATGAAAATTTTGTGGTAATGTGCAGCAGAGATTCATTATTCATCCGTAGTAATTAACAACATTGAAGAATTTTTCAATTCGTGAGTAATTTACAACTTAATATTTAACTCGATGAAATAATTAATTATGTATTGGGGGAACTCTCATATATTCTGATATTTTTGATATAATTGATGATATTAAATAAAATTTATTTAGTAAACAAAGCTTATCAGAATAAAACACTAAATTAACCAACTATCTTAAGCACCACTGTTTCAACTTCAAGTACTTAAACGATATAATTTTTGACTAAGAATCACGCGTTAAGATTCTGAGCTTTCCAGGCACATTCTTAATAACCACACATACTCGAGTTTTCGTATGAATTCCTGTAGGATAAATCAATATATTTGAAACTAATTTATATGTAATCTTTGATAGTTGATATAATGAAAAATAATAAAAATCACATTGTTCATAACTATGAAATAAAATAAATGGTATCATTAATTCGTTATATTTACATACGATATGGTACGATCGTTGGACGAGCACGAGGTACGTTCGAAACTGAAGTAACAAAATATCTTATTATAATCCATTCACACTACAAATTTAATATACTACGTATGAATCAGATATGCTATCTGTGAGTTTTTTCTTTCATAATTTCAATATTTTTGTGACATTCCTCAGTGACAAAATTTATTGTTTTTACTCATTAATCTGTCAATGAGATCCAATTTTATATCATATAACTGATTACTTCGATCGCATATGACAAAACGCTTTGCAGTATTATAATATACAACAAGGTAGAAATAAAAGAATAGTATATTATGTAACAAGGTTAGAATGAAAATTCGATGCGAGTGGAAAAGTTCCGAGCGCGAGCCGAAGGCGAGCGTGAGGAACCACGAGCATCAGGAATTTTCATTCTAACCGAGTAGCAGACTATACTTTCTCCACGATCAAAAATTCTGAATCACTGAATAAATTCATGCTATTTATTATATTTTCGAATGAAAACGTGACAGCAATAATTTTGACACTTCCTCAAATTTGCCACTACGATGACAATCAACTGCGTCACTAATGTTATTATTGCTAGTCAGTGTGAGAATATTATTCTATAACAAGGGAGAGAAAGCAAATACATTTAAATTGAATGAGGGCAGAGGTGTTGCAGAATATTTCTTCAATCTCAAGAGAGAGAATTCCAGCATTCTGTAATCAAATTTGATATCAGAATTGGCGAATTCTGTGATGATCGTGGAGAAATAGTTTTACTGTTGTTATTCAAAATTCTAGAAACCTAAAAAATTCTTATGAATTCATATATAGATTAACTAATTTATTACGTAATAATGAGTATAAAAGTTCCTACAATGAATTTTCACAAATTTAACAAATGATATATGTACTTTAGTAACTTCTTTAGATATCAAGATCAATATTTTTGAGATTTAATAAATAACATACTATACAATCAATTATTAAATTAATAATATTCCTCAACTTATAATAACTCGTTTGTATTTTAATGTTGAGTAACTTAATACCACCTTTTAAGTGAACTTAATGCAAGCATGGTAACGGCCTTGTGCCAATTTCACAGAAAAAAGATTATGTTACATTTTAATTTACTTGCTTTATTGAAATATGGATTTCCTGATCTGTAGAATTTACGAAGCGAGTATAATTAGTCGATATTGATAATTAAATTCTGCAATTTCTGTAGGATAATAACATTTGGATTATATTTGGAAGATGGAAGTCCTTTGAATCTCTTTGAGTGAAAAAATGTCAAATAAAATATATATCCTTCTATTATAATAGAACTTTTTCTCCAATTAGTTGTTTGAAAATCTATGCAAAAGTCATATTTTACACTTTACGAGCAATAGAAGTAATAATACACAAATTTGAGGAATGCCGACCTTTGTCGCCTATAATAAACAGAACTAGTTAAGTGTTCTTTGGGAGTTGAAAGCCTTCTCTTGATGATCATATTGTTGTATTTTTCAGGGCTAGAAAAGTTACGGTAATATTCATTATTTTATTGCATCTTGTAAAATATAAATAAAGTCGCTTTCGTAACTACACAGACGAAGATATTTATTGGGTATAATCAGCAGTTTAGTGCCATTAAACGGAACGTAGCTGTTTGATAAAGAGCAAGACAAACGTGAAAAAATTGCATTTATGGTGCATTCATGAATGCTGTGCTATTTTTGAGAATGATGATTACTAACATGATGACTTAACACTTCTTGTGATAATATATATATATATATATATATATATATATATATATATATATATATATATATATATATATATATATATATATATACATATCCAGTGGCGCAGACTTATAATATAGGTATATAATATAATATAACAAATATTGGGGGGCCCATACCGGGGCTCTTGCCCCGGGAAATTTTCCAAATTTTAGATGAAAAATTATGATTTTTAAACTTTAATGAGCATTTCAGAATCATATGATCAATATTAGAACCCAGAAAACTCGACTCTCGATAACTCTACACTCCGAGAAACTCGACAAGCCTGACACATTTTTTGGCTTAGAAAAACGAAACAAAACATAAATACGCACGGTATTTTCATAAAAACCTAATTTAATTTACAGTAACAATTATGCTTATAGACTATAACAAAGCAGTGAATATATAGCTCTGAAAATACTGAAATTATATTTGAATAAATCCTAAACTATCATAAAGAATAAAACATAAAATATTGCTGTCGCACAGTAATAACATTTCGATAAATAAGTGAAATAACTAATTTAACTTACTTCGAATAAGGCTCAGGATTCATTAAATAAAAACAATATCTCAAAGTTTATGCTTTGAAAATATTTGAGTAGGTATTATAAAGTAATAAATATAAAAATATTCGAGTTATTGAAATTAACTAATATAGTACTATAGTAATAAAGAAATACAGTATAAAACTAGTACTAATATTTCGAATCTGAAAATTTTATATTCTGTTTTTAATTCTCTATTTTATAAAAGATTTTTGATATTGCTCTAAATACCATTATTAGGGCTAGAGTGTCTTTAGAAAGACGCAAATGTCGATCGTCTAGTCCAACTAATAATTTTCTTAAATTATTGGGGGGCTCCGCCCTACCAAACAAATTTCTGAGGGGGCTCGGTCCCTCTCAGGTCCCATGAGGTCGGCGCCACTGTATATATCATTGATTTGTTTTTGCCTGTGCTGTGTTTTTAGTTATTTATCTTGTATAAGTATTAACAGGCAGATGTTAAATAGTAATTTATAATTTAACGTGTTGTCATAGCATCCGTGACTTGTTCAAAACTTTTGAACAATTATGAAAAAATAGAAAAGTCAAAAAACAGAAAACTATGATTCATTCATCTTTATGCGGCTATGACCGTCCTCAGTTGTTACTTCTCAGTCTGATATCAGTAGTCAGGCCTGCTAACATATTCTTCATTATTTAGTTGATGTATGGATTTGAATTTAAAAAGAACTTATAGTCTAGTCAACAAGTGCTTTTTTGTTCAACTTTTTTCAGCAGTCTCGGAAAAATATGGTGTCATTCTATTCGAAATAGCATGTTGATGTTTGTAAAAATAAAGAGAAGTTGAGAATGTTGAGAAAAATAAAGTTCCGCTCGCGAAAATTGTAGAAGTTATGAACAATTTATTGAAAGAAAAAAAGGGTTTTCGCACATATCCAAAAAACTAATTTAGATTTTTGATATCTAAAAAAATATTCAAAAAGAGGAGGAAATTTTCTATAGAAGAGTTCGAACAAATAAGCCACAAATGTGTGATTGTCTTCCGAAACAACGGATTCTGCTTGTTGTTGACGTTTTCATTTCCAAGTTTTCCATCCCATACTATCCCTTTCAAATTTCATCTCGATCTGTTTCGCTATCAGTACGCCAATTTTTTTTACGTTAGAGGCTTGGATGTGTGAATTGAGTTCATGTTGAGGTGCTTTCCTTCGTCGGTTTCAACTTTTTTCCTGAATTTTTTAGTAAAATAAATTATTTTCTACTTTAATTCGGTTTGCTATAAGTGGATTTTTCAAAATATAATTCAATTTTTTAGAATCACATGATGGAGCTCTGCTGCTCACTAGTTTTTTTCTTATCTTGCTGGACTTCTATAAGTCATTCATAAGACACAGTGATATAGGTATGGAAAAATATTCATATATATATATATATATATATATATATATATATATATATATATATATATATATGCGTTTAACACTGTCTAAAGTCTCAGAAAAGACAAACAAGATAATGAACTTTTTTATCGTCCAAATTTAGTAAAATTATTTAGGTAGTAGGTATGTTGGCAAAATTTTGTTAGTAATTTTCAAAGCACTGGAAAAATGATAAAATTTATAATATCTAAGCATATCAGAAATATCTGAGATAAAACGGGTGACAAATAGGATATCCCAGAACACGTTTCTAGCAAAAAGGAAATGTTTGATGTAATCAAATATCTATTCGACTTATTTAGAAAATTATAAAGGTAAAGAGGAAGCTTTACATATGATGTTCAAAACTGTTTTTGTAATACTCTGTGAATGGAATATCTTCAGTAGTACCTCTAAAAAACTATCAAAACTGACCAGTTATTGTTTACTCAACATAAAAACCTGCTTTCATTTTTCAGCAGTAGAATCAAAAGAAAATTTGTGGTCAGAAACAACACTGCAAACTTTTTTATTAACTATTTTATATCTGGATAGATACAAATTGTTGAAATTAATTTTTACTTTGCATTTAATAAAAGCTGAATAAATGTAGATTTAGAATCTAAACTCGGATTCTAATACAAGAAAAATTTTTTTTTTAATAATTAAATATTGATAAGAAGTGTGTGCTAAAAATACTATACACGATAAACAAAATTGGACAACTCTAATTCTCCTGCAATCAAGATATACTTTAATTAATTAATACCAGAAAAAGTATATAGAGCTTATAATGCATATGTATAGAAGAAAATATCAGGTTTAAGGCTCATTCTCATTCGACATACATATTGATTCTTTTTTGTTGTCATTTTAAAATTGTAATTTTCTTCTTATATACCTCGATGCATAGTTTTTATGTTACTTATTCTAAGAACGGAAGCATAATGTGACCAAGATTATTGAAGTTACTTTGTGGCATTTTTTTATATGAAAACTGAAGGCAAATAATAAAACTCGAAATTTTCATCGATTTCCCAACGGGATGAGTCAGGCACAGAATAAGTTGGGAAGCAGACGGAAATATGTTCCAGTTCCCAACTTTTCTACCGTAGCTTTCCTTTTCTAAATTTCAACGGTCTGGCTCAGCGTAGTTGAATAAACAACGTCTAATGAACCTCTCCTCTCTAGGCACATAAAAAATAATTAAAAAACGATGCAATTTTAACTCCAAAAGCTTGCCTTCTTTTACATTCTAAACTTTGTGTTATACAGAATATGAGGATATAAACATATTTGCATATGATATCGTCAATTTTCAATATACCTACATATTAAATTGAAAACTTGCATTAAGATATCATTTTTTCAAATAAATTTGAAATGAATATCCGGTTTTTAAACGAATGCCAATAAAATTATTATGTTAAATTTCAATATCTCAAAATAATCAAAAAATAGTACTTCTATCTTGTTATACGTATAACCATATATAAATATACATATATATATATATATATATATATATATATATATATATATATATATATATATATATACATTTATATATTTATACACATATATATATATATATATAAATATATATATATATATATATATATTATATAATATATATACATGGGCGTACCCTGCTTCTGGCCTGATTTCAATAATTCTTTAGTGCCTTCTTCGGCAGAAAGCCTATGTTCCGTAATTGCTGTTTTTATGGTTTGAATGTGCTCTGCACACTTAATTACGTCTAATAAGGTTTTAGACTGCGTCGGGTTGCAGCAGCGAATTGTATTTGTCTATAATACAAAAAGATAATATGAATGTGGTTTATCCAACTGCGGATAACAATTGGAAAGCTACTTCTCTTGTTCCATAATTACCTTCCTGTGGAAAGCCTTTTCCAAACCCTTTATACACTTTGATTAGTGAATTTCATACATGTTCTGCGAGATTTCCAGGGAGGGCAGCTGCCCCCACCTGGGTACGCTCATGTATATATATATATATATATATATATATATATATATATATATATATATATATATATATATATATATATAGTTAATAAGTTTCTTAAACCTTTTTATTGAAATATGCTTAGATGAAGTGTTAGTGGGTATTAGGGTTTATTGATGCTCACTTAGAAATTATTCAAAATTTACTTCCAATTTTGTCTACGTTTCGGCTAGTTTCCAAGCCTTTTTCAAAACATTAATTTAAACACAAACAAAAACATTTCTTTTCACGATATACACTATGTAACAAATAAATAATCAAATTGACTTTAGCAACTAATATACGTTAACATGATCATGTTAACGTATATTAGTTGCTAAAGTCAATTTGTTTATTATTTTATATATCAAAGCATTTGCATCTGGCAGAAATTACCAATTTAATACCAATACA
>JARQZK010000109.1:37500-65000 GCA_030704885.1 Cynegetis impunctata
GAAACGATGTAGTATTCCGATAAAGATCTCTTGAGAATTCTTGGAAGATTGCGATGATGTCATATCAGATAAAAACAATTGAACAATTTACATTGTTATAAACGCGAGGAAACGCTGAATTGTCCCTGGACCAGCTGATGCTGAACAAATGTTTAAGTGTTTCGTAAGTTCAATAAATAAATTTGCTCACTTGATCTCGGAAATCTGGGAATTAGCAGAATGCCATACTTGATATTATTAGATATGATTTTGAAATTTATAATATCTTTGTCTCCTTATTGTTTTGAAAAGAAGATGAATTGATGATAAATACAATCTTGTTGGTTGTGAAATAATCCAACCTTTACTTTCCTAGAAATGCTCGTTTCATTGATCTTATTTTTATGAATTTTTATGTGCGATGATAGTAAAATGAAAAATACTTTTTTATGAACTATCCTCAATTAATGAATTCGATAATCTTGTAGACGATAACGTATTTTCGGGAAAAAATACGTTATTGTCTGTTTTCGAAAATATCACAAAAATTACCAATCTATTGGATAGGTATGTTTGGAAAATATCTTTTTAATGATGTGTCACACTTGGTGGACCTTTCCCAGGGGCAGAAGAGCCCTGCATTGGTTCCAAACTACAAAATCACCAATCTGCTCCATGTGGCTTCTAAAAGATGTAACACCGTTGAAAAGATCCTCTGACAAGACCTGTCTAATGAAGTGCCTCAGTTGGTGGTCCGACCCTTCCCTGGAGCAGAAAAATCCTCTAACAGCTTCATTTTTATGTGTTGCACGAATTTTTCCCTGCCTTGGATGAAATACACCAGGTTAATCACACCTTATCATTAACTTTTGGTATTGTCAGACTAATGGCCTTCAGATGGATGTAAATGGGTTGTACCTAGAGCCTTGGACCTTGGATATATAGGTTCCTCATATGTTTAATATAATCCTATCCACTTAAAGCAGCGCCAATTTCTTTTAATCACGCTACAAGCACAGCTCACAATCCTTTTTTTTGTCACTTATTAATAGCGTCCTTTGATTTGTATAAAAAAAATTTGTGATCTTCGTCACTAATAATAATTATGGTTTGAAAAAGCACGCTATAATAGCAAACCGATATAAAAAGTAGAAAATAATTTATTCTAATGAAAAACTGAAAACCGTTGAAAATTATGATATAATTTATTTCATTCAAAAAAAAAAAAAAAACAAAAATAATCGCGAAGTGCATAGCGTAATGACAGCGAAGTAGGTAGATATATGATTCAAACGGAATAGTCTCCGCGAAGTGCGGAGCAGTTTAGAAAAAAATAGTTGAAATATATATATATATATATATATATATATATATGTATATATATATATATATATCTATATATATGTATATATATATATATATATATATATATATATATATATATATATATATATATATATATATATATATATATATTTATATATATATATATATATATATATATATATATATATATATATATCTATATATATATATATATATATATATATATATATATATATATATATATATATATATATATATATATATATATATATATATATATACAGTACCTACCTGGCCATATTTATGTGACCAGTATACATTTTTCACATTTTCTATGTTTTAGTAGACATTTCGTTTACTTAGTGAATCAATATGATTCTAAATCGTTCTTTATATATTAATTAGGTATCTTGTGAAAAGTTTTTATTAGAAATAGTATATTTTGAATAGAAATACATGATATTTTCAATATTTCGATGATCCTCCCTTCGCGTCGATTACCGCCTTCACACGTTGTGGCATGCTATCAATGCATTATTCCCTTCACGATTTGGAGCCTTCCTAAACCTTTGCCAGAGATAACCGACCATATCCTGAGTTTTGTTGGATGTTTAACTGTTTGAATTATACAGTCTGTTGAAAATTTCTCATCTGGTCTTCGTTTCACATACTGAGTTTTGTTCGATAAGATCTCAAGGGAACTCTCGTCACTGAAGCAAACCTGAACGAAAAGAAGGAACATCTTGAAATTTCTTTAAAACATTCAAGTTAACTTAAAACCAAATATAGCAAGTAGCCTACCTTTCTCCAATCCTCCACCGTAAAGTTTCTATATTTTTTTGCCCATTCGAGACGTTTCTTTTTCATATTCTCTGTCAACAGCGGCTTTTTAGCAGGACGCCGACTGTTGAAATTGAGCTCCTTCGAGCGCCGCCTCACTGTTCTCGTCGATACGTCAACTCCAGCTTCACCCAACTTTGATTTGATGATTGCATGTGTTGCTGTTCTATCACCAATTACAATTTGAGTCAATTTACGCATGCCACGTGGAGTAACGATGCGCTTTCGACCACAATTTCCCGCTCGTTTTGGTGTTAGAGTATTGTCATTTTGCAGCTTCCTGGCAATGTTTGCAACTGACGTCTTAGAAACTCCAATTTTTTCAGCAACTTGACGTTGTGAGAGGGTTCCTAAACATATAAGTGCTTTAATTTCTCTTTTTTTTTTTAGGAGACAGGTCCTTAAGACTTCCCATCACTAACAATAAAGAAAAATTAAGGTTAGGTTAACTTTCAGAAGATGTTTTGAAAAATTAAACAATTTTAAAGCAAATTAGTTCAAACTACTAATAAAAAAGATAATAGCAAGAAATTAGAAATCAATTTACCGAAAAAACTTGCAGTTTCAGCTAAAAAAACACCGATTAATCACAAAAAACACTAGGGGAAAATTTTACACGCTGTCACTCAAAGAAGCAATATGGCCGCCCACTGCACGAGTGATGCGCAATCAATCAAAATTGATCAACTGATGATCATAATAGCTTTGCCACTACTTAACAACATCTATTTATAAGAATTTTCTTCTTGAAATTGGCGGAAATATAGGAAACAATGAAATTTTGCTGCTGGTTACATTAATATGGCCAGGGACTGTAAATATATATATATATATATATATATATATATATATATATATATATATATATATATATATATATATATATATATATATATATATATATATATATATATATATATATATATATATATATATATATATAAATATATATATATATATATATATATATATACATACATATGAAATTTCAAAAATAGTGGCCTACTAGGTCTAAAGGAAATAAAAAAAAATTGACTATTGACTTTCGATACGCTGCAATTGTCTATTTTTTCGAGAAAAATACGACTAAAAACAACTAAGAAGAGAAAAAAAAATTTGTCTGAGAAACCTATAGATATTTGATAATTAAAATATATTTCGATTCTCTTGATCAAAAATTACTGCTATATTATAATATTAGCTAAAAGTTTTCGCATCGGCGTTTACCTTATGCCTCTATTATTTCCAATTATCCAATATTTACTACCACAAAGTTGACTCATCATTGATTTCGTTTTTAGAAAGTATAATTTTGGAAAAGAACATTTTCTTCAATAAATATTTGCGTAGGAAAATGTTCTTTACATGCTTTTTTGAAGGAATTCGATGAATCATTCAAAATTGCTCTAGTGTTCCGGCATTGACAGTTATTTGAAAATGATAAAGGAATTAATCAGCTAAAACGTGTGCACGCTATATAACTTTTCAGTCGGAAAAAAACAAACGGAAATATATTTAAAATTTTACGCGAATAAGTTCTGCTTGTATTGTTCATTTATTGGGTCTAGTGTCTGTTGAAATTGGAGCAAAGTAGAAATTGGTGACCCACAATAACAATAAAGGAGAGGTTAGTTTACTAATTATGCACGCATTTTTTAGAGAATTGCGACTAAATTGGTATTATGCTGATTTGAAACAAGAATTAGAAGTAATAATCTGGTATTATGAAAAATAACAGAATATTAAAACGAAAATTTAAAAATGAGCAGAAGAGCTCCGTCACTATGGTCGTATTTTTCACGCGAAATGCATCGCGTCGAAATGCGATTCTATCGGAATAAATTATGGTTTGAAAAACCACGCTTCAATAGCAAACCGGAATGAAAATTGAAAATAATTTATTTTAATGAAAAAAAAAAATTCTCGAAGTGTATAGCTTACCCCTATTAAAATTTGAAAATTGTTTTTCCTATCCAAAAATCCCAAAAAGGACCGTATTCCAAAATTAACTCAATATACGTACCAAATTTCAAGTATCTAATTCAATCTGCAGAATCTCCGGAGTTGAGCAAATTTACATAAACCAGGAAAATACATGAAATATCTACATGAAAATGGCGCCGGTAGGAAATATATATATATATATATATATATATATATATATATATATATATATATATATATATATATATATATATATATATATCTCAGCTAACAATTTTATGTTCGATAAAAGTTGAGAGAACGTTTTCTCAGCAAATTTTATAGAGCAATGTTTGTTCTAAGAACATTCTCAAAACGTTCTTACAACAGTTATACAAAAGAAATGGGCCCCGTGCTAAAGAACTTTTCAGTTCTTTAAGTTGTTCTGTAAGGTATGTAGAAAACATTTATAGAATTGTTGTGTAAACGTTCTTACAAGTCGTAAAGAATTTCTATGCGATAGTTACAGAGCAATGTCTTAAGGATTCCATAATAGTTCTAAAATGGCGTCTTAAAATTCTATTATAGAGTGTATGAAGAACTTTTATATTTTTGTTCGTTAACCGTACATATTGTATTCCATTATACAATTATTTTGTTGCGTGACGTTATATTTACAAAACTTTAATAGGTTTTTTTACATCTTTCAAAGACAAAATGCTTCTGTATCAGTTTACATCATGGATACGCGTTAAAAATGATATGGACGCCATAATATATAAAGTACCCTCACCATTTATCTGAATTTTCTAGTAAGTTTGAAATCAAAAGACGAATAAATTTTAATGCGGAAGAAAAATTAATGTGAAATATGTGGTAAATATATGGTAATTTTTTAATGCGCCCTCATTTTATCTTATTTTTCTACAATGCTAAAAGCTAATTAGGTATTGAAAAAAAAATTATTGATAACTTTTGCCGCCAAATGTACGAAAAAACAGTTAGAAAGTAAATATACATCATATTACTGATAATATTTGGCCTATTTATGTTTACTATTGGTTTTTATCTAAACTTTTCTCGTTTCTTTACAAAATGGCGACGAAATGGAAAGCTTATCTCGTACTTCCAATATGGATGCCAACTAATATGAATCTTTTGTGTCGATTGCAATGATTACAGAGCTAATATACTTCATAAGCAACTACTATAACTCAAATGTGCCTACTAAAATTATCAGTGTTGTCTTGTTTTACAAGATTTCCCCAAGCACTAAAATTAGTACAGGCAGGCTGCATTTTGAAAGAAAAAATATATAAATACATAAACGATTTTTTCAAAGAAGATTTCTCTGGTGATATTGCCGTTATTATAAAGCGGAAATTTGCATACAATATTTCCCTGTGACTTTTTTTACGAGTCAAAAATATTTCCAATATGGCTCACAATGTTTTTACTCGACTGTGGCTAAACTAAAAGGAAGTCCGAAGTATTACGATTTTAGCAGTCTATGTATATGTGTATTGTATGTTCTATGGTATCGCCTGAATTATTGGTACTATTTTGGAGATTGAGGTGTCAATTGATCCGTAATTATAGCCTGGGTGACATTAACTACTTCTTTCCGTAGCCAACTGTCACTTGGTATAACTTGCCAACTTGTTCGCCCTTAAAAACCCTATGGAAAATTTTGTTTGCAAACTACGTATTTTATAACATTATCAACACAGAGGAATACCTAATTTGGTATACATTTAAAATTTTCATCATTATTGTTCTGAAGCTCTATTAGCCAGTCATTTCTTTTTACTATAACTTCGTCATCTTCTTGGTTTTCTATGTCGCTGTCTATTCAATTATTCTCTTCCTCGATTAAGGTCTTTGGTACCTCAATAACTACACTATCTGTTTTTAATGCGGTAACCTGGAAATCCTTATTTGTTGCTTTGCTGTCATTGCTGTTATTTACGGAAATTCTATCACGTAATAAGCTTTCGTAAATTCTTTTCGTTTTCCTACTAAATGCTCCACTTTTTTTCATTTGTTTCCATTTACTTAAAGACATGGTTTTTATAACAAACGTCGTCTAAAACTTATACACAAACGAAATTCACTTTTAAAATAGCGTCAATTAAGGTATGGTTGTTCTGTAGTGCTTTTTTATGAAACAAAAATGGCATAGATTTAAACCTAATTACTCTGTAATTATTGTATAACAACTATAACATTACTCTCTATAACAACGTTATAGAGGGTTTTTTTATTAAGTTCGTTAGCAGCTTCCATATGCATAATTTGTTATTCGTAGCAAAATTGTCTCTTTGCAACCCTTTATACAATATTTCTATAAAAAAACTATAATCAACCACTACGGAGCAATTCTATAGGAGCTTCACAGGAGTTGGTATAGTTCTATAAGATACTTTTTTACTTCGGATTTGGAATCATTTAGTTCTATAAGCACCATTATTACTGTAAAATTGTGCTACTATAGACAGTTATCGAGCAATTATTTACACTTATCTTCTTAATGCTCTCTAATTATGTTCTAAGAACGTTCTTGCAATAAACTTAAAGAACAATTTAGCTTACGAAGACAAAATAGTATCATTAGCTCCACTTATACAACAACTTAATGTTCTAGACACAACTATGAAACCTTTACAGAACAGAAAAGTTCTTTTACTCTGAATTTATAGAAGCTTTTTGCTAGCTGGGATATATATATATATATATATATATATATATATATATATATATATATATATATATATATATATATATATATATATATATATATATATATATATATATATATATATATATATATATATATACAGTCAAACTCGTTTATAACGAATACGGCATATAACGAACGCTCGAAATTTAAAATCTCGGCCAAAAACCCTATGTTATTACATATAACTCTGCCTGGTTATAACGAACTCGCATATAGCGAACGCTCGCATATATCGATCGATTTTCTTCACCAAGTTTGAGATATATTATCGGCTAGAACTATCGAAGATCTTTCGTCGCTTATTTCCTCAACCTCAGTCGTGACCGTGTATCTGAGCTATTGGTAAAACATAATAAGCGATACGCCCCCTAGCGGTGTCGAATATCACTAGAGCATGGGCCATAGATTGCTTTGTTTACATCTGTTTAAGTGTATTTTATATGAGAAGTTGTTAAGTTTTAATTGTGTTTTGGATCGTTTACAAACGTTCAGAAGAGATGAATCACTATTGTTGTGTATCCTATTGTTCATCTTGGGCAAAAAAAACTCGAATATAGCTTACATACCTTTCCGAAAGGTGGACAATTCAAAGTTGTATTCCAAACAAAGTTGGGAAACAAGGAAATGATGGACAGAAGAAAGGTGTGGATTCATAACTTGAAGATTGAAAAAAATGTCAGAACATAAGATAGTTGTTCTTCACAGTTCACTGAGAATATTCATTTTCCCTGCAGTAAGTTTGTGGATGTTTCCATATAGAATTATACCAACTAATGATGTAATTTTTAGCTAACCGAAAACATAGAGTGTTTGAAGTCCAATGCTATTCCAATAAAAAATCTTCCACAATAATAATAACAAATAATGTTTATTTGCACAACCTAAATAACAGTTTATCAAGAATATGAAATAAAACTTGACTCTATAGTTGGGTAAAAACCAAAATATTCAATTATATAATCAAGGAAACAGAGATTCTATCAAAAAAAAGCAGACTCTCAGAAGTCCACCGTACTTTAAAGAGAGCTGTTATACCTACGACAGGAAAATTCAAAAAATATAATAACTCATTACGTTCAAACCATTCAAGCAGGGTATTCATGTTAATTCTTCTTCTATTTCATGTTGTTTCTTCCAGTTTTGCTGGTAAGAACTTAGTTTTGTCCATTATACTCAAAACTTCTTCAGTTGGTAATGAAAGTAGATATGTCAGAGATGTTTTCTTGAAACTTTTGA
Organism: Cynegetis impunctata; assembly: GCA_030704885.1. NCBI lineage: Eukaryota > Metazoa > Arthropoda > Insecta > Coleoptera > Coccinellidae > Cynegetis > Cynegetis impunctata. Next base: position 45,545 of record JARQZK010000109.1, read on the forward strand.
AAGTTTTTTTTATTTTTTAAATAAATAGGTGTTCTATCATACAGCCTTTTCATCAGGCGCGGATCTAGAGGGGGGGAACGTCCCCCCCCCAAATGGTCTGGGCCCCACCTAATTATTTTGATTGGGAGCTCTCGATTTACCATTGCCCAAAATACCAGTACCTTTTGAATATATAAAAGTTCCCCCCCCAAAAGTCGGGCCTGGATCCGCGCCTGCTTTTCATGATGTATACATAGTTCCTTCAACCAATTAATTTATTCGTCCTCTACTTTATTCTATTATTGATTTTCATGTTCAATGATAAAAACTCAGTGTAGATTTCAACTTGATGTAGGTAGGTTATCTACTGTTGAACAGAGATAATATTGTCCTCAATCGAAACACAATGAACCACTGGAAAATACGAAGTCCAAAAAACACAAATTACGAAGCTAAACGTTCGAAAACTCAAAATGAAATGAACGTAAATACCATTACCAATCAATGTAAACAAACAGCTAATGGCCCATGCTCTAGTACCGATATTAGCCGTTCCGGCGCTACGATCTTAATTTCAGACGCCAATCGCTACGTTAGTATACGATTTACAGTGATTAAGTATTGAGTAAGGGTATGTATGCCTTCTGTCCTTTGATTCTTCACAATGACGGAACAAAGATCGGTGTTAGTAAGCAAAGCAATAAATTTAAGTCAAAAAATCGAAATGATCAATCAACTCCAAAATGGGGTAGCAAATGCTGCAATTTGTAGGTAATATAACTTGTCAAAGTCGACTGTCTCAACGATTTGGGACAACAGAGAAAAATATGTCAAAGTTCACGCACCTTCAATAAAAAAACGAGGATCGTCTAAGCTAGATGTCGATCAGTCTCCTCTGAAATGGTTTTCTTCAAAAAGAGGTCGACACATTCCTATTTCTGCATAAAATGGAAGAAGAAAATGAAAATGAGTTTTCATCGGAACATTTAGCTTTGGATGCTATAAACTCGCTCAACATTATGAATGAGTTTGTCAGCTGTAATTATATGGATATAAATTGTATTCAAGCAGTATGATTACTTCAAACTGAAATTCAAAAATCTATTTTAGTGTCACGTAAAAAACAATCTAAAATACTGATTTTTTTTCACATACTACTTAAGTGATGTTCTTAAAAAACCTTTTCAGCTTCTTTAGTTTAAAATGTGTTTGTATATTTTATATATTTACGTAGATATTAGGACATACATACAATTTGTAATAATATGTATGTACACAGACGTAGATAAAATATCTATGAGGTAATAAATACTTTTATTTGGCAACCAGAGAATATTATATCAAAATTAAAACGGGGAATGATTGGATAAACAAGGAATATATTGAATTGATAAAAACACGTGATAAGAGCTATGTTAGATGGAGAAAAATAAACAATGAATATACAAAAGAAATGTTCAATGAACTGAAAAACCAAGCAAATAAATTACGAAAAGAACTACAAACAAAGTTTATATCTAGAAAACTAAATGAAGCAAAGGGAAATGGAAAGAAGATATGGAAAATTTTAAATGAAACTTGTGGAAAACAGAAAACAAGCCATAATATGATAGAAAAGATAGTAAGCATAAATGGAACAATACTAACTGATAATAAAGACATAGTTGAGGAGTTCAATAAGCATTTTACGGAAGTAGGTCCTAGTTTAGCATCGAAACTTCCAGTTTTAGTTGAAAAAAAACAGGGAAGAGTATAATGTTAATAGTATATTCTTGAAACCAGTAGAGATTAAGGAACTATATAATACAGTGGTTGAATTGAAAAATAATTCTACACCTGGGTATGACAACATCACAAAAAAGATATAGTTAAGCTTTTTGAAATAATTGGTAGTAAAATTTTGGCTTTGATCAACAAATTATTAGCAAGCGGTACTTTTCCTGCAGAATTAAAAATAGCCAGGGTTGTGCCAGATTTTTAAAAGGGGAAAAGATGTGACTTGAATAACTATAGGCCTATATCTATTCTAACAAATTTCTCTAAAATAGTTGAAAAATTAATCAAAGCAAGAATGGTCAATTTTATTGGAGAATTAAAAAAAATAGCCAGGGTTGTGCCAGTTTTTAAAAAGGGGAAAAGATGTAACTTGAATAACTATAGGCCTATATCTATTCTAACAAATTTCTCTAAAATAGTTGAAAAATTAATCAAAGCAGGAATGGTCAATTTTATTGAAGAAACATTCAAACTTGACGAAAATCGGTATGGTTTCCAAAAAAAAAGCAGTACTTCAACCGCAACAGTAGACTTAATTGAATTTGTGTTGAATGAAATGAATCAGAATAAATACATTATAATTGTGTTTATTGACCTCAAAAAGGGGTTTGATACTGTGGATATACAGCTGCTATTGGAAAAATTGGATGAAATGGGTTTTCATGGAGTGTGTCAAAAGCTTCTGAAAACGTACTCAGTAGAAAGAAAACAGTATACTGTTGTGGATGGTACTGAAAGTGATGTCAAGGAGTTGCAGGTGGGAGTAGCCCAGGGATCTGTGTTGGGACCAATGATGTACTTGCTCTATGTTCACAGCTTAAAATACCTAAATTTAAAGTCAAAATATTTTATGTATGCTGATGATACGGCGATGGTCCTATCAGATACAAACATTGAAAATTTAAATCGTGATATAAACTGTGATATGCAAAATTACCTTCAATGGCTGTGTCATAATAAGTTAAGTATAAATACTGAAAAAACTTTTAATATGATAATGAAGCAAAAAAACAAAAGGCACTGTGATCTAGATTTATCAAAAAATAATGTAAAATTAAAAGAAGTTAAGATATATAAATATCTAGGATTAGTATTAGATGATAAATTGACATGGAATAGTCATGTAAGTAGTGTAGTGTCTAAAATCTCTCCCATGATAGGTGCTATAAAAAGATGTTCGCAATTATTGGATATACAAAGTAGATATTTACTGTATAATAGTTTTATAGAACCTTATATCAGATATCTAATACCCTGCTGGGGAAACGCACCAAATTATGTAATCAATAAGATACAAAGAACTCAAAACAAAGCAATTAAAAATATCTTCTATATTGAACACAGAACATCAACAGAACATATATATATATATATATATATATATATATATAAAATAACTAAGATTCTTAACATACAGAACTTGAAAAAATTAGAACAAGTAAAATTAATATATGGCATAAAGAATTGTGAAATAAAAACTCAAACAAAATTAAAACAACAAATAGAATATCATAATTATTTGACAAGACAGCGAGACACATTTAGAAACGAATTTAGAAAAACAAATAAGACTCAGAATTCTCCTATTTACAGAAGCATCCAAGTATTTAATTCCGTCGCCCTAAATATAATTAACATTGAAAACTATAAAAGATTGTGCTATCTCCTGAAGGAAATCTTGGATTTGGAATAGACTTTCCGTTTTATTATTTTTGTTTTTTTATTATTATTGTTATTAGATTGAATATACTCTGTGTTTTCTAGTTTCTCTAAATGTATTAGTAGGCCCTGGTGCCAGTAACGTAATTTACTGTTTAAGGGTCAGCAAATAAAGAAATATTTTATTTTATTTTATTTGTGTTTATTTATCAATAACATATTTTAGTAGACATTAGGTAAAACATAATATTTATTTTGAAATATAATTCACACCTCCTTTATAACGGCCACTCGCTTATAGCGAACACTTCGTAGTTCCCCTTGAGGGTTCGATATATATATATATATATATATATCTATATCTATATATATATTTATATATATATATATTCATATATATAAATATATATATATATATATATATATATATATATATATATATACATATACATATATAAAATAAAGAGAAACTAGGACATTTATTTGAAAATAATCAAACAAACTAAGAGTTCACGCAGCATCGAAATATTTCCATCTACCCTAGACGGTAAATGTTAGAAATATATATATATATATATATATATATAATATATATATATATATATATATATATATATATATATATATATATATATATATATATATATATATATATTTATTTATATATATATATATATATATATATATATATATATATATATATATGTGGATGGATGATACTGATGAGCCCCAATAAGGGCGAAACAGTCTGTCTATCAATTTCCATCGATTGTGATAATTAAATTAACATTTCTAACAAGTACCGTCTAAGGTAGATATAGATATTTCGATGTTTCGTGAACTCTTATAACCAGCTCCGCTAGGAGGTTTGTTTGATTAGTTTCAAATGAATGTCCTAGTTTCACTTAATAACTACGATACGTGCTCCGTTAACACGGCGAATTCTTACTCATATATATATATATAGGTATATATATATATATATATATATATATATATATATATAATAAAGTATAAACTTTAAAATAAAAACACTTGGCTTATGTTTCACAATATAATAGCTATTTATGCCATCAGTTACGAAATGCCTAATTTTGTGTAACGCGTGAGATTTTTGCGGAACGAACGAAGTGAGTTTCGCAAAAACTCACAAGTTACACAAAATTTCATTTCGTAACGTATTGCATACAAGATTTTTTCTAATTTTGAAGAAAGTAATAAAAAAATAAAATTTAATATAATTGATAAAAATTTGGAAAACATAAATTTAGTTTGTTCATGTTTTTTTTTTTTTTTTTAACTCGAGGGACCTACAGTTTAACGCCGGTTCCGAACGGCCAATGGGCTCGTAAACTATATACATTACCCAACATTTTTCATCATAAATATCCACTAAATTCCGGACATATACAACACCCAAGAGCGAGGTGGGACTCGAACCCACAATCCTCGGTTTACAAACGGTATAAGGCGGTTCACCTTACCGCTGGTCTACCGAAGCCTCTACTTCATGTTAGTTGTCAGTTTGACATTTTGTAAAAAAGTCTAGACAGAAGGTTTTTAGCGAGATTGATATATTTTTAGTTTTATTTTAAAAAAATGAGTGATTCAAGTTCTGAAGAGCTACCATGCGATATTGAAGAGGCATCAGGTAATGCTCTATTATCAGTAATTCCCAAAAAGTCAAAGGCAGTTTATGATTTGGCATACGAAAAATTTGTTATAAGTAATTACAATAATTGTGTTATCAATATTTATAATTATTAACTAATTTATAATTTATGTTTTTAACTTGTATTATAACAGTTTAATAAATAGAATAATTCTTTTTGTCACTAATTTTGAAATACATTTTTCGTCACCAATTGCATAAAATTTTACTTTATGCAACTAGTTACAAAAAGTAGGACGTTTCATAATGTCAATCAGTTTCAAAAAGTGTCACTTTATATGTCAAAATTAGAAAAAAAATATTTAGATACTGTATTTAGCAGTAAGGAAAAGTCGACATGTTTCGAGTTATGAACTCATTATCAAGACTGACTACAGGAGAGTATTGCATCCTAATTTATAAAACAGACAAAAGCAAAGGTGATACCTGAAAATCAATTTGTTCGTTTACAAGGGGTAATTGACTATTATGGGCGGAACTTATTTCGAGAATTTCAAGAAGTTCAAGGCGTTTTCCTTTGTTACCTGAATGTAACAATTTGGTTTTGTTGAAATCCAGGAAGTGATTGAATTTTATACAATGTTCAGAGAAGCCAGTGGTAGTTTTGTTTTGTAAAATTGACTTTTTATGTTCTTCAACACAAATATTTATATTTCTTCCTGTCTGTCCAATATAGAAAGCAGGACATTCGACGCAAAATATTTTGTGAATACCACTGTTTTCTCCGATGTTAGATTTTTCTTTATTATTGACCAAGAATGACTTCAAGTTTCTTTTATTTGTACAAATTGTTTTAACGTTATTTTTCAATAGTCTGTTACAAATTTTGCTACTCAAATTAGGCACATAATTTATTGGGAAGTATTTTTGTTCTTCATTAATAGTTTGCGTGGGGTATATTGAATGCAACAGATACTTTATTCGTTTTTTCCCAATGAGCTTGTCGATAAGACTTTCATTGTAACCGTTATTGATGGCTAATAATTTAATTGTATTAACTTCAGTTTGAAAATTTGTTTCCGATAATGGAATCGTGAACAACCTATGTATGAACGAATGAAAAGCACTGAGTTTTATTTTAATGTGTTGGTTACTGTTGCTGTGAATTAAAGTATCTGTGAAGGTTGGTTTTCTATAAATGTTGAAAGTAAGAGAATTCAAATTCCTAGCAATCTGAACGTCTAAGAAATTCAGGGTACCGTTTTCGTTTTCTACTTCTTTTGTAAATTGAATCGAGTTGTAGAAAGTATTTATATATTTAAGGAAATTATCTAACTGCCTATCTGTACCGGTCCAAATACAAAAAATATCATCTACATAATGCCTCCATAATGAAACGTTAGTAATTAAATTATTATCAGCATTGAAAATTTTTTCTTCTAAGTTATTCATGAAAATTTCACTCAACAAAGGCGATAACGGTGATCCCATGGGCAATCTGTCTTCTTGTTTGTATATTATATTATTGAATTTGAAATAACTCTGTTTCAAACATAAGTTTAAGGCAGACATTGTTTCGTTGACTGCTTGAGTTGTTAAATTTGGGTTCATCTCTAAATATCGCTTAACAATATTTTTAACTTCTTGAGTTGGCGTGGAAGGAAATAAGAAGACGGATTGCCCATGGGATTCTTTAGAAACCTCCAGTTCTTCGAATAAATCTAATCTGAGAAAGAACTGGAAGATTTCTAAAGAACGTCTCAATAATGAACACTGTTTGAATTCTCAGGTAAAATTAGACAGAGATTTCCTTCCTCTCCATAAAATTATTCTTTAGACTGTTTCACAATTTCTTTCATTAACCTTTAATTTTAATTTTATCAGGTTGTCACTTTTAATTTCAATATTCAGTTTATTTTGCTACCTTAGGTTGGTATGTTATTCGTTGACTTTGACAGATATGCAATTGATTGTCTTCAAGTTGATAAGACATGTCCACATGGCCAATTTTATTATTTTACTTTTCGGAATTTATGTTGATGGATTAATCCTAAATGTTTGTAACAGAGTTTGTTAACGCTTGTAACTGTGTCTTCTTTAATTAATGTCTTCCTGTTACCTGACTATGAAGCACTGAAGATGACGAAAGTCGAAAGCGCTCTGCTCCTTTAAATTTAAATCATACACTTTTATACAAAAATTCTTTATATTAATAATTGTTATACACAAGTGTATTCAGTCTACTACATTAATTAATATCATTACTATATTTAGCGCTCGATAAATGTATTATTAGTTCTTGACATACAGCAATTCATAGCGACAATAAAATTGTGTGAACTAAATAATTTAATTGGACGTTGACGAGTTCGTTATCATTATTGGAAGTAGAGTCATGGAAGGAAGATGAATTCTACCACTAGCGCTGCTTCTTAATCGCAGGAGAAGAGTTGAAGAAAAGAAGTGTAAACGCATAAATTGGCGTTTTTGGGTCAATCCCTTGTTACGTAGTTGGATAATATTATTGTTGCCTGGATTATAGTCGATCGCTTTTGGGGATTATATTTTTTGACAGTGGTATAAATCATTAGGATCTAATTAGACGTAGTAAAATTTACGATATTAGAGAAACATACTATAATAAAATCTGCAAAATAGATGTACCAAAGACGAACAAATTACTAATTTTCATTATTCGAATATGCGAATTTGTGAACTAATTAAACTTGTACAATTTAATATTGTATAATTGAAATGAAACTTCCAGATCGCTTGTGCGACGCAGCAGTATACTGAACAAAATTAGCGGCAATATTCAGCGAGTCGTGTGAAAACATACATAGACTTACATTACTAATGTGTTCTTTCGTACTGATACAACTGATTGAACTTATCTGATTGAAGTGAAAGTGATTTTGCAATCAGAGCACATTCATTCACTGAATGGCCGAAACAATGCGCTCATTTTCATCATATCTCTGTAAAAATTTAAAATATACATAAACTTCAAATTTTGAGGTTAAGTTTGCCAATGTAATCTAACTGATAGAAGATATTCTGCGTTCAGAATAATTAATTACGATCACTTTTAAGTTGTGGAGGGGGGAACTGATTGAAAACGAAAGAACGACCGCTTTTCTGTATTCTGTATTTTTGGGAGTGCAGTCGGCGAAATCACAGCACTTAGGCCCAATTGGGCCCTTTGTGCATCCTCCCCGGGAACATCACCAGCCTAGGCTCCCAACCATCCCAGTCGTTTGAAAAAGAGGGTGATTGCACATAGGGGGATTTCCCTCAAGGTGGCTAAACTTGGCCACCTTTCACCCAGAATGGATTCTCGGAGTGACAAGACAGCGGGTCATTCACAGAGAACATGTTGTACCGTCTCGTCTTCCTGTTCACAGCCTCTGCAGAGAGGTGTGTCGCTTAATCCCATATTAAATAAGGGCTTCCGAAGTTGGCAATGTCCTGTTAAAATTCCCACGACATTGCGTAGTTCTCCTCTGGGCATCGCCAGGTAGATAATTGCTGCATCTTTATTGGGATAGTTTAAAAGTTCTCTGGCAAGTCTTCAGGTGGTTGTTTCATTCCATAGGATTTTGAATTTTTGATGGGTGTTCTCTTTCATCATTTGTGACTTTGCTGTCAGCGGTAGTAGGCTGGAAGGGCCAGGACCGAATATGTTCAGGCCGAATAGAACGACCGCTTAAACTGATCTATCTGATTTTATTTACATAAATCACTTCGTTCAGTACGAAAGCACACTAGTATTGTTGATAGAAAAATATGGCGCGATTTCAGTAGAACATATTGCGTGTTTACGCGATACCGCGACGGAGTCGGAGCTACCATACTTGTTATGGTATGGCTTGCGTGGGAAAGCGACTGATTGAATAAGGGCGTTTTCGTATTAATTAATGAGCCGCTTCCACAGAGAAGCGATACCATAGCAAGTATGGTATAGCCGACAGGTAACCAAGCGATATGCTCTACTGAAATCGCACATTTTTTTAATACAACCATTTCTGTCAACAATGCAAGTCTATGTATATTTTCACACGACTCGCCGAATATTATTTGTTTAGCATCATTAGCGCAGCGTTACAGCATGCACATGCATACTCTTGAGTAGCAATAGCGATGTGGAAGCTTCGTCTTATTTAGGGTAATATTAAATTGTACAAATTTAATTAGTTCTAAAGTTCAGCTTATTATGTGAATAAGTAATTTTTTGGTGTTTTGCTCTTTTTTTTTGCAGAGTTTATATCATTATGTTTGTCTATTCTGTAGTATCGTGAATTTTATTAGCTCCAATTACATCCTAAAGACTGATACCACTGTCACAACAGATAATACCCAAAAGCAATATATTATAAAACAGAGAACAATAGTATAATCCATACTCGTATCTTACTTGTAACAAGGGATGAACCTGAGCCCTTTAAGATTAAACAGGCCTGGAAAGCAAGATGGACGTCCGATTGCGACTTTAACCAACATAATCTTGAGGACCCGACCACTCCCCTCCCGGCAATGCAATTGCCCAGGAAAGCATGGTGCAGCCTTAACCACATCAGATCTGGACACGCTAGATGCTCGTACATGCTCCACAAATGGGGACTCTCAGATACCCAAAAATGCGACTGCGGAGCCCCAGAACAAACTATAGACCATATAGTCTGTGAATGCCCGACAAGAAGATTCCACGGAGTATGGGACGACATCTTAAAAGCTACACCCGTTGCTGTAGACTGGATAACTTCCCTGGACATCGACTTATAACCTCTAGTCTCTCCCAAAGAAGTCTCGCATATTTTATTTTATTATACTTATATCTAATATTAATTCATACTTTACCATACTTATACAAATAAATACAGCTGTAACAGAAATTGTAGATCGCCATAGATAAATAATAATAATAAATAATAATAATAACCAAGAAACGCAGATTTTTGCGTTGAGACTTTCTCAAACTCCTTCTCTTGCAATTAAGAAGCAGCGTTAGTAGTAGATTTCTGCCTGCGTCTTCCTTCAATGACACTACTTCAATAATGACTGGTCAACGCCGGATTAAATGTTTTAGTTAGCACAATATTATAGTCGCTATTTATTGTTGTATGTGAAAAATAATACTAAATTGTGACCATTTACCACGAACTATGTATTGTAATGATAGCGCTCCTTGTGCATACTCCCTAATACGTAAATTTGGGTTTAAGCAATATTGCGACCATTCATGGCGCGCTATATATGGTAATGATATCGTTTCGTGTGCAAACGCCCTAAGGCCTCGTTTCACTGAACTTTATCGGTAGATGTTTAGATCCAGTTTCCAGGCACAAAGCAGATGAAACTCATTTGAAGATATCACACGTTTGTAATAAGGGTAAGACACTGAACCTGTTGGGATGATTGGAAATCAATAAACATAAAAAGACCTAATACTAATACCTCTAAATTACTAGATCAGTACAGGTCACTCTTTCTTTATATTAAACAGGATTCATAAAATTAATTTTAGATTATAATAAGGTTTATAATTTTGTAGAGTAGCGAAATCACGAGAGCACTATAAGCGGCTACATTGTGGATAACATAGAAAAAAACCTGTGGTATGAAGCGACAGAAGACTCTAGATGGACAACTAAGTAGTAACAATATTAAATGTAGATATCCAATATTAATTGGAAGTATATAACATTGCATATCAGACTAAACAATAGCTAGGTACCTACTAATGAAACTGAACTACGAAAGTGCATGGACAGTCCAACTCAACATAGACGCACCAATAGAACCAACCACATAGCCATATACAATAGATCATCAGACATGTCTGACACAAGCACATTGAAAGATATTAGCTATGAAATAGATAAAATATCAGAAACGAGTTCAGATATATTTTAGTGGTACTACAATTAGGTACATTATCAATATTATCATAAAAGGGAAAGCTAACTGGAAATGATAAACTTTTTACCTAAATACAAAACGACAATAACAAAATGACATCCGAAACATTGTAGAATTCGAAAAAGAAGTGAAAGCCTTTACAGAAAAATACAATCCCCAATAAAAATTAATAAATACAGAAGTCCCCATAAAAAAGAAAAAATACCAAAGGAAATAAGTGAATTAATGAAAGTTAATCATCAAGAAAGAAAGACTGCGCAGAGGATACTACATCCGAATGACAAGATAGAGTAAATCTGAATCTCGAAATGAAGAAACATTAAAAAACCTCCATCGGAAAAAAGGCAATAAAGAGAACTGCTGGAACTGCTCTGAACGAATGATATGATGAAATACACAGACGAAGAAAAAGAAGAAGAGGTAGAAAATCACATGCAAAAACAATGTACGGCGCTCTATGATGAAATTGATGTCACGCCGATATAACATATGAAAAGTCAGATAAGAGAATGAGTGAAAAAATCAGAGTAGACGATGATGATATAACACCAACCACGACTGGTACATTAAAACTTCTATCAAATGCACAGAAAAAGGAGAGACCCTAGACCAAACTACATACCGAGTAAGGTGATCATGGAATTACCACCAAAGGTCATAAAAAAAATCGGAGAATTATAATAATAATAATAATAATATTTTTATTCCATTCAGACCATTTACATGATATTGGAAAAGTCAGTGGAGAAAAGACAATACATTGAAATAAATCACAGTATAAACAAACACAAAAGGGTATAAAAAAACATCAAAAGCTACATTCCACAAACTCATCTAGGCTATAAAATGAGTATTGCCACAGGAGATCCTTGAGAGATTTTTTAAACACATTAAAATTTTGAATTTTTCTCATAGAGACTGGTAGTTTATTATACAACTGTATGCCAGTGTAGGATGGACTCTTTTCAAAAAAAGTAGTACGATGAGGAGGTATTCTAAGAAGACTGCTATGCCTTGTCTCATAGTTATGACTGTCAGCACTCTTAATGAATTCATTCAGATTATTTTTTACGAATAGAATATTTTTATAGATATAGATACAGGGGAGAGTTAGAATTTTGTTTCTCTGGATGTGGCCTCTACAGGAGGTTCGCTTATCAATCCCAAAGATGAGACGTATTACTTTTTTTCGTAAAACGAACAATTTCGCTGAGAATCTAGAGTTTCCCCATATTATAACATTATAGGACAAATGAGAGTATGTCATCGCATAATAGATGTTTATTAGTTGTTGTTGGGAAAATATATCCTTTAGTTGCAAGATTGCATAGTAGCAGCCACATATCTTCTTAGATATATGCTCAGCACATGCCTGAAAAGAAAGTGATGAGTCAATGAAAGTTCCAAGGAACTTTGCCGTTTCGGAAGTCGTCATAATAATTCTTTCAGTATGTATTTCAAAAGACGTGTTGGATCCATTAGTGATATTGAATTTCATTAAAACCGTTTTCCCATTATTTAAAATTAGATGATTGTTCAAACACCATTCGGTAAACTTATTATATAAAAAAATTAGGTTAACTGCCAGTTCCTGAGGAGAATTGCCACAAGTTGCGAAGTTGCGAAGTCCGCATATATAACCGTACATTTCGTTTTCATATATGCAGGTAGGTCATTCATAAACATTATGAATATAAGTGGACCCAATACAGAACCCTGTTAGATAGATATATTAGCCTGATAGGCTGTCACCAGTGGCAGAACATATAATTGAAAGAATGCGTGAGCAGCAGAGCTTCGTCAATAAGGTCGTATTTTTCACGCGAAACGCATCGCGTCAAAGTGGCGATTACAACGGAATAGATTATGATTTAAGAAACCACGCTTTAATAGCAAATACAAATAAAAAATTGAAAATAATTTATTTTATTAAAAAGAAATTATTCTTGAAGTGTTCCTGAAGAATCACACTTTGATATCAAATCGTAATAAAAATTAGAACATAGTTTATTTTATTCAAAAACAAAAAATTAAGAATTCGTGAAGTGCATCGCGTACTGCCAGCGAAGCGGGTCGAGATACGATTCGAACGGGATAGTTTCAGCGAAAAGCAGCTGATGAAAAAAGTTGAAACTCACAACAAATCGTATTTCCATATGTACTCAATGTTCTTCTTCTTCTAGTGCCTATATATCCGTTACCGAATGTTGGCAATCATTCTAGCAATGATTATTTCATTTGTTGCTGCTATGAATAGTCCTGTGGTGGATGTTTCAAACCAGATTTTCAAGTTCTTTAGCCAGAACACTCGTCTACTTCTTCCAATGCTTCTCTTGTCCTGCACTTTTCCCTGTAATATGCATTTTAGTAGCTTGTATTTGGTTTCGTTTCTCATGATGTGCCCCAGATACTCCAATTGTCTATGTTTTACTGTGTATATTATTTCTTTTTCTTTATTTAGTTTTTGGAGTATTCGGGTGTTTGATATTTTGTCCACCCATGATATTTTGAGGATTCTTCTATATGTCAACTCGAATGTCTCCAGTTTCTTTGCTGTTGCCTCCGTTAAGGTCCAAGACTCTACTCCGTAGGTATAACAAGATGGAGAATACATTGCATTGGAGCAGTTTGAGTTTCAGTTTTAAATTCAAATTATGTATCTTGAATGATTTGGACATTTGATTGAAAGCTGTTTTTGCTTTTTCAATTCTTGTTCTCAATGTACGTACCAAATTTCAACCGTTTAACTAGACTAACTCAATCTGCAGAAGCTGTGCAGAAAACCATGAAAAAACATAAATATCTACGTAAAATGGCAGCGGTAAGAGAAATATACCCAAAATTTATAGTTTCGTTCTGCCTCGCAGCTCAATTGGTCCGATAGGAGCCTCTGCGCAGATGCCAATATGTACTGAGGATATTTTATATAAATATATATATATATATACATATATATATATATATATATATATATATATATATATATATATATATATATATCAGGGGCGGCTAGTCAAAGGAGGCTAAGGAGGCTAAGCCTCCTCAATAATATTCCGTGTATCACTAATATATATATTATATTGAATAGTCAGCATTCAGCATATTCATATTAATCAAAATCATATTATTTTATGCACCTACCTTCCTTTCAACCTACATTATATAATATAATTTATTAATTAAGATAGAAGGTATTTACATTTACTGCATTTCATTCATTTCAAGATTTGTGGCAACGCTGCGGAAGGCTTAGAAAGGTATATTCTCAACGTTCATTATGCCTGCCACAGAAAAGCAAACAACGGTGCAAATACTCCGAATGAATACTTCATTGCAATAGAAAAGCAAAACACATGTGAAAGGCAACACGGATCGCAGAATCCCGCTAATCTTCAAAAATATATAATAACTTTTTATTTGCTCTCACCAGCTGTTAACAAATTCGTTAAGTAGGTACCTATTTTGTGAAAAATTTGAGGAATAGATGAATTGATTATATATATATATATATATATATATATATATATATATATATATATATATATATATATATATAATCTCTTGATAATTATTAGCGATAACAGGCTTGTTGAATCTCAAAAAACTCGATTTTATTGAAAAGTTGACGTTTCAAGAGATTAGAAATAGTTCACAGGCAACAACAATTCGAATAAATATATATATATATATATATATATATATATATATATATATATACAACGAATGACGAAATGCACCGGACTGGATTGTTGACTTTCCATACTCTAAAATAGTCTATTACTTTCGCAAAAATACGACTAAAAAAACTCTATCGCAGCGAGCTGCATTAGAAGAGCAGGTTTACATAACGTATCCAGTTTTAAAAATATATTCATTAAATTATGTTTTTTCACCAATTAAAAAAAAATGCGCCCTCTAATGTGTAAACAATATTCATTTCCTCCCCAGGGGATCAACCCCCCCAACCAATTCGTACCAAAACCAATCACATCCAAGGTATCATACGAAACTAAGTACTTACAAACTTTCAACCCTATTGCTACAAAATTGCACCTTCAGTGGGGTAAACCTCTCAACCAATTCGAACCAAAAACAATCCCATTCATGCGAAACTACCTATTTACAAACTTTCAACCCTATTGCTTCTAAATTGCGACCTTTATCGTGTAAACAAGATTTATTTGCCCCCAGGGGGGTCAACCCCCCAACCAATTCGAACCAATAACAATCCCATCCAAGATATCATACGAAACTATCTATTTACAAATTTTCATCCTTATTGCTTCAAAATTTCGCCCGTTATCGTGTAAACAACGCTAAAATACATACAGAGATATATGAAATTGAGTTTTTGGTGCCAAGCATCATAAAAAGTCATGAAACGAAAAACTATCTTGGTCCTAGGTCCAAGCAGGTTTTCAGAGTGAAAACCTGCTAAAAACGCGTGAGCAGCTGTGTCACTAAGGTTGCATTTTCCCCTTCTTCTATTCCTCCCACATACAAGTTCTTAACCCCAAAGGCAATTTGGAGGGACGGAAAACCGTCAACCCTCCTCACCAGTTTAACTTAGACAGTTGAGAACCTGTACGTAGATTAAGTTGATGTTAAGGAAGGGCTCTTTAAGAGAATAAATTTTTTTATGAAACCACATCTAGATTTATGTAGGGATAATTTGATTTTTGGTGGTTCTTTCAGTTTGTGCATATCTTCATGATGGAGTCAGAGGGTGGACCTTTTTTTCCTGAACTGAACTAATGTTAAGAATGAACACGTCAACTGAGTACACTCATTCAAGTTATACTATGAATTTGTGTTCACTTTCAGGTAGCCCTGATGATGCCTTAAGGTCTAAAGCGCTTTTCAATAATTATGAATTATTCAGTGAATAATTAATTTTCTTCATTTGCTGTTAAGGAGAACCTTTGGTGGTTTGAACTTTTTTCCTCAATCGAAGTCATTTTTAATGTACAGATTTCATGTTTTTTAGTGAGTTTTAAGTTTTCCTCTGTTATGCAGCCCCTTCAAATTGACTTAGGGTTCTAAAAAATTTTCAAGTAGAAAAGAATGAACATGAGAATATTCTATATTTGTCACATATAAATGTAGATTCATTTTATTATTCAATAAGTTCAATAGTAATTATTATCATTATGATCTGAAAAAAAAGATGCTGACATAACTGTTAACTGAGTTAGAACACTGGGAGACTTAGTAGGCTGAATATTTTTCTTGTTCAGGAATTTGTTTGTGGGTGTCGATTAATGTTTGTTGTTTTCAAATGGCGGTTTTAATGAAAATACTATATATTAATATCAGAAGCATGAGGAACAAAATGGATGAACTAATGGCTTTGTGGAAATCAAGAAATGAAGAGATGCATATTATTGTTCTGGTTGAGACATGGTTGCATAGAGAAGGAACTGATTTTTTAAATGTTGATGGATACCTACACTGCAGTTCATGATTGTAGGGAAACAAGGGGTGGAGGTGTTGGTGTTTACATAAGAAATGGTATTGACTTTTGAATAAATGAGCCATCAGATTTATCAAAAATAGGTTGTGATTATATATCTGTTACAATTGTTCGTCAAAAGTTGACTATCTACCGCCCACCTCAAAGCAATGCAAATGAATTCTTGCATGAGATAGATAAACTCATGGAACAAAACAAAGATGAATGTATAATACTTGGAGATATAAACTTAAATTTACTCCAGGAAACAAATATCATTGGAGAATACAAGAATATCATAAGAAAGAATGCATATAGAATAATCAATAGTTCAAATATAGACCATAATAAGTACACAAAATAACTACATAGGAGGTTTGAACTTAGATCATGTAATCACAAATGGTAATATAGATGTCAAACCAAAACAACAAGACCATATGATTTCAGATCATAAATTGATATATATATATATATATATATATATATATATATATATATATATATATATATATATATATATATATATATACAACTGAAAAAACAGATAAATACATATAAGAAAATAATGGTCACACGAAAAAAGGTGAATGAAAATAATTGGCACTGCAAGTGAAAAAAAAATGGATCACGAAAATTTAACATCATTTTGTCAGTTAACAAGTATTATAAATACGTGTAAGGAGGAAAGCACATTAAAATAAGAGAAAAAACAACTGAATAACGACCAACTCTCTTAAACTAATGAAAAAGAGAGATCAGCTATATGAAACATCAAAACGAATAAAAATGATATTACAATATCAGAATTCAAAATGTTGAAAAACGAAGTCAATAATTTGAGGAAAAAATTGAAAAGAAGATATGCATCAAAAAAATTGAACAACCAAAAGAAAAAAATTGAACAACCAAAAGGAATTAATAAAAAGATCTGGAATGTACTGAATGAATTGACAAATCGACCAACAAATACAGAGCAGCTCAAATATGAAAATAATATTAAATGGAATTAGTATAAATAGTATAGATATAGCAAATGCATTCAATGTACACTTCTCCAAAGTTGGGCAGCAAATCGCAAATCAATTAATAAGGAAACCAGATAATGTTCAGTTTAAAGAAGAAGAGATTGAACATAGTATTTATCTAAAATCAACCAACCTTTGTGAACTGAAAGCAACCGTCAGTGAACTAAAGAAAAATTGCTGCCCTGGACCTGACAACATACAAAGGAAGATATTGTGAAGCTCTTTGATATAATTGGAAATAAAATTGTTGACCTCATGAATTATATAATAGAAAAGGGCAATTTTTCATATGAACTTAAAATTGCAAAAATCATTCCAATATTCAAAGAAGGGAACAAAGAAAACTTGAACAATTATAGGCCAATATCGATATTGAACACCTTTTCAAAAATTGCTGAAAAAATTATTAAAAATAGAGTTAAATCATTTATTGAAACACATTTTGATTTTGACCGAAATGAGTATGGATTTCAAAAAATTCTAGTACATCTGGGCAGCAGTGGATTTTTTCTGGAGTTTGTATATAAAGAAGTTGATAGAGGAAATTTTGTGGCAGTGGTGTATATAGATTTATAAAAGGCATTTGATATAGTGGACATAGAAGAAATGCTATCAAAATTATACAAGATGGGTTTTAGGGGCATATGCTATGATTTGGTTAAAACATATTTATAAAATAGACGGCATTATACTACTTATAATAAATGTGAAGGTGATATGGCGCAAGTGAAAATAGGAGTACCACAAGGATCAGTGTTGGGACCTCTTCTGTACCTACTGTATGTACATGGCGTTAAATTTTAAGAATTAAAATCTAGATACTTCATGTTTGCGGATGATACCACACTAGTGCTGTCGTCGCCATGTCTAAGAGAGTTGGAAAATAAATTAAATAAAGACCTGAAAGTATATAACCAATGGATGTGTTATAATAAGCTAAAAGTTAATATAGATAAGACTGTATATATGCTCATTAGTCAAAAAAACAAAAGAAGGGAGGATGTTAATGTGTTTTTGAAAGAAATTAAATTCAAAGAAGTAGGAATTTATATATACTCAGGACTGGTTATTGCAAAGAACCTTTCATGGGAAAAACACATTGAAAGTCTGAGTAAAAAACTATCACCTATGATTGGAGCCATTAGACTATGTATCAATCAATTGAATACAAACAACCAATAGTTAATATATTACGCTTTTATTGAACCACACTTCAGATATATGATCCCATGTTGGGGGAACACAGCAAAACAATTGATTGAAAAGTATCAAAGAACCCAAAATAAGGCCAAAAAAGTATACATCGTTTAGATTGGCATACTTCCACTCTCCAGTTATACCAGACTCCAGAGTACCTGAATATTGTTGATATTAGAACTATGGAACAAAATAAACTTATTTATTCTATAAAAAATCGAAGCATAAAAACTCAAGCAGGAGTCATACAGCAGTCAGATTTTCACGCATATCAAACACGCAGAAGAGAGGAATTTAGGAATGAATATGCCAGAACAAACAAAGGACAAAATGCTTCCATATATCAAGGATGTATAAAAAATAACACCATCCCACTAATGATAAAAGAAGAAAAGACAACTAAAAAAATGTGCCATAACCTAAGGAAGTAACTTAATATACATGACTTCAATCGGACCTCCTTGACGAGAAATCACCTTTGGTAGCTCCTGAGCCGCAGAGAAGCTTCACTAATTTCCGATATAATTATTTGTACACTAATTCGCATTGTTGCTGAGCGTATGTTTTAATAGAACGAGCTCATTAGGAGACCCCACTAGAGTGGAGGCCTCACCATAATAAAAAAAAACTCTCTTCATGTGCGAAATATCTAATATTTGATATTTCTGATAATGTTTTTTGTATGAATTTATTTTTGGTTTTGAATTTTTTGCTAATGAGGGGATTTTGTAATTTGTTTTAAAGGCTCCTGTACCTACCAGTTTGAATTCAAAAATGTTTTGGACTCTGTGATAAATAAAAAAATAAATAATAATTATTATTATTATTCAACTT
>JARQZK010000109.1:67500-75000 GCA_030704885.1 Cynegetis impunctata
TTTCAGTTCTAAGCTATTCCTCAAGATTTCCTTAGATAAATTATAAGGAATTTCTATAATATCTTCTGCTTTTCTATATTTTAATTAGTATTTGTTTGGCAGTGCGAGGTAAACTAACTATTACAAATTAAGTTTCATAAAAATCATCTCTAATAAACATTGCGGAGGTTTCCTCCTTCTTTAGTATTCATTTACATAAGAAATAATCTTATAGTATGTTTACGTGAATACAAGTGTGAAACGATGTTAGTGGTTCAATACAGAGTTTTTTTGTTATTAGTTTGATTTCCCATTTTTGGTCTTGGCTTCCCTATCTTTTATGATAATGTCATTTTTTTGGTCAACAATTACGTCAACATACTATAGATTATTTATGTGAATGAATACTGAGGAAGGAGGAGAGCTCCGAAACGTTTAATAGAGATGATTTTCATGAAACTAAATTTGTAATAGTTATTTTACCTAATAAATATATACTGTATATAAATATATATATATATATCAATATATATATATATATATATATATATATATATATATAAATATATATATATATATATATATATATAAATATATATATATATATATATATATATATATATATATATATATACAGGGTGATTCACGGTGGATGGCACATTAGACGTTCCTGGTGAACCATACAACGGATCACTTTGAAAATTTAATGGAGGTCATAGTCGGACATTCTCTATCCAACTAAAATATTTTTGGTGATGCGGTGTTGCCACTTCTTTGCAAAGTAGCAACTTTGATTTTTCAAATAGAACACCCTGTATATAATATTTTTTTGGAATCTCCAACAATTTCTCAATAACTGTTCATGATATTTCCCTATAAGTATACCTATCTGTTACCGTTTTCGAAATAAAAATTATTTTCATTTTTTTTCTTCGGAAATCAAGACTTATTAAAACGCTGATTTCTTTGAGTTGAGAAATACTATGATATCGAAATTTGGGTTGGAGTTTGGTGATACTTGGGGGCTTCCTACACTTCAGTCTAATCTGCGATATAATTTCAGTTTAGAAATAAGGGTGAATCGACGAATTTTATAGGGAGATCTAGTGAAACTCTTCATTCTTCGCCAAGCTAAGGAATTTAATTTAATTCTTCGAGATAAACTGTGAATTCTGTCGGTCTCAAATATTTCGATTTTCTTGTGAACTAAATCTCACGGAATAATTATACAGCCATATTTAGTGATAAATGAAACATCTGCACTTCATATGAGATATATATCTCTTTGTAAGTAAGATTTACTCAAACATTTACAACTCTTAACAAGAAAGTGAAATTCCTAACCTTAAATCTACACATCAACATCTATAACCTCCGCTACAAAGACGGCAACTAGAACAGGGCAGGACCGGCATCTTGCCGCCTGCTCAAATCATCACCAAATATGCATCAGGTAAAAGAAAAAGAAGTATCCTTTCCGAAACAATATCCCTCACAAACTGCTTATTCTGACGCCTTACACAACTTTAAACAACCATCAAAAGACCAAGGAATCATTTTAACTGCAATTGATGGACTAAAAATATACGAGTACGTTAAAGCTATTGGGCAATTAGTTCAACCAAAGAATATTATCTTTGCATCTAAAATAACAAATAACAGAATATGTATCTACTTAACCAACAAAACAATAGTCAACAACATCATGGACTCACACAAGCACATCACTCCCGCCCAAAGACTGGTCATCTCCAACGTATGTCCGACTATACCAAATAACCATATTTTAGAAAAACTAAAATATACCAAATCTACGAAGTAACAAATCCCCCTACATTCCCAAACGAAAACTACCCAGCACTTTCAGTCCCTTCTGAGACCACAGTTGACGTACATCCAGTACGTAAATCTCTAGAACTTTCTACCGACAAAACAACAAATCCTTCAATGGAAATGGAAAGCTATGAGGAATCAAGTGAAAGCAAAGGTGATCCTCCCCGGATTGAAAGACTAATTTCCTTATCCCCAGACGTTCAGATAGTCTCCGTAGATACAATTTTTAAAACACCGAAGTCCAATGCTAAAAAGAAAAGAACAAGAAGAGCAAAAGCTACGCCAGATCATGTAATAGATTGTCTTAACAACATTAAAAACAAAATAGAAAACAGAATACCATCCTTTTCACTCACCTTCATTGAAATAGCCGATTTTCTAGTGAACGCATTCAATATGGCTCAACCTAAAACAATCCTCGAAAACTATACAAATGATCTAGAGGAGCTGAAAGATTTACTCAACTTTATTTACGCTGAAATCGAAAACAGAACATTTAGAAACAAAATTACACGTTTAAAAAGGAAACTGAATTTGTCGACCAACTCTACCGAAGATACAGATAGTGAATCACTATCTCAAGGAAACTAAGGAGTACAATGGCATTTATTGTTCAGTGGAATTTAAATGGATTTTTCAACAACCTAGAACCCTTAAAACTTCTATTGCACGACTATTCTCCAAAAATCCTATGTCTACAGGAAACTCACCTGGAAGCTCAATCACTTTACCTGCGAAATTATAATGTTTTTCTGAAAAATAGAAATGCCCAATACTCCGGTGGAGGGGTTGCAATACTCGTGAAGGAAAATATTGAAGCCAAAACCATTCACCTCAATACAAATATTGAAGCAGTTGCAGTAACAATATTACATCAGAAAACAATAAATATATGCAACATCTACCTTCCCCATCCTAACCAAGTGGATATGAAAGAGCTGGAATCACTAATAGAACAAATCCCAGCACAAAAAATTATTCTGGGCGACTTCAACTCCCATCATCCGGCCTGGGGCAGCTCGAAAACAGATAAAACCGGAAACCTTATCTATAATCTGATCAATAACATGAATTTGATGTTTTTGAATATTGGAAGCCCAACTAGATTCAATGCCTTCAACGCTAACGAATCTGCTATTGACCTAACATTCTGCAACCCCTCATTGGCCCCTGAACTTTGCTGGGAAACATCACAACACCTGTATAATAGCGACCACTATCCTATAATTATAAAAAAATACTAATTCTGACAACTACAGTCCTAAGCCCCACTCCCAAACGTGGAAACTAAAACCGGCAAACTGGAAACTTTACCAGGCATCCGTAGAAGAACAGCTGTCCAATTATTCCACATTACAAGACATAGACGAAAATATTAGTAATTTAAATCATATCATTATAACGGCAGCAAACTCTGCTATTGGAAAAACAAAATATTGCAAAAGAACTCCAGTGCCTTGGTGGGATAGAGATATCACAAGCCTTAGCAGACTTAAAACATGCTTTCAACACTCTGAAAAGGACCAAAACCACAGAAAATCTCCTAAACTTCGAAAGACTGAGGGCCAAATCCAGATACCTGATGAAAAAAGCTAAAAGAACCAGCTGGCAGAACTACATATCCTCCATAAATCCAAACACCCCCATTGAAGTTATATGGAATAAAATCAGAAAACTAAAAGGCACGCCAAACCAATTCACAATAGACACATTGCTTCACGAGAACCTACCATATTCGGAAAAACAAAAAATCACAGAACTCTTAGCCGATGTTTACGAGTACAACTCTAGTGATCAAAACTCAAGGCCAGCCTTTTTAAAAAATGAAACCTTGGAAGAAAAAACTCATTTGGAACTGTTCGACCAAAAAAGCTCCCTGAACAACCCTATCACTTTGCAAGAACTAGAGTACTCATTTCATTCGAAAGATACTGCTCCAGGACCAGACGATTTACCACTTTCCTTTCTATTCAATCTTCCTTATACTGCTAAATCGATACTCCTTGATCTCTTCAACGACATATTCAAAAATCATAAATTTCCTAAAATTTGGTCTAACTCAATAGTAATTCCTATCCTAAAATCAAATAAACCAAAAAATGACCCAAACTTCTATCGTCCCATCTCTCTCACCTGTAGTATGTGCAAAATTCTTGAACGGATACTGACCAAACGAATGTCATGGCACCTAGAACAGAAGTCTCTCCTGAATTCTACGCAAAGTGACTTGCTTCCGTGCAAATAGGTCCACTACTGACAATCAACAATATCGGAGGCACTCGCACTTGGACAAAAATTTTTTTTCGACATCGTCAAAGCCTTTGACATGACATGGCGGCGCCTTATAATAAAAACATTAACAGAATGGAATATCAACGGGAACATTCTATTTTTCATCAAGAACTTCATAAACGATAGAACTTTTCAAGTAAGAGCTAATGGACATTATTCATCAAGAAGAAATCTGAAAAACGGCACCCCCCAAGGCTCCGTGTTGAGTCCAGTCCTATTCCTAATTGCCATCAACAGCATAACAAAATACATTAAACATCCGATTAAAGCTAACCTTTATGCTGACGATCTTGTCGTATACATATCAACTTCAAATACTAAACTAGGTACTCAGATACTCCAGAACCTCCTTAATCAACTTGAACAATGGTCTGAACAAACTGGTTTCACATTTTCTAATGAGAAAACTCGTAGCATGGTATTCAGCAGACACAAAGTCAATGTGAATCTAAACTTATTCATCTACAAACTACCAATCATGCAAGCCGATGAGATTAAATTCTTAGGACTTTTCTTCGATTCCACTCTCAAATGGAAAACTCATATAGAGCATCTACAGCGCTCCTGCCAGAAAAGACTAAACCTTTTGAGAATTATGTCTAACCATACATGGGGAGTTGAAGTGAAAATTCTGCTGATTACCTACAAATCGCTTATAAGATAAAAACTGGACTATGGCTCCATCTACTACCAATCAGCTAATAAAACAACATTGAAAAAAAGGAACACTATCCAAAGTACCTCACTGAGTGTTGCTACAGGTGCTTTCCGTACAAGTCTAATAGCTAGTCTTCAGGTAATCACCAAAGAACCCCCACTGTCGCTCAGGCGACAACAACTATCCCTAAATTATGTGGCAAATATATCATCAAACGCCAAAAATATCACTTACCCTATTATTTTCAACTCCAAAAACCTCACTACAAATTCCTCAAAATACATCTCATTCAGAGAAAGAATCAAAAAAATCAACTATGACCTTACCCCTTTCAAATACACGCTAAAACCTGTAACTGACTTCTACCCCTGGACCTCTACTCCACCAATTGTCGACCTTACCCTGGAAAAATTCTCAAAAAACTCGAACAACCATCAGGAAATACGAAACTGCTTTCAAGTGCAACTCTTCAAGTACCAAAACCACAGTCTAATTTACACCGATGCCTCAAAAAAACCTCAAGGAGTCTCAGCTGCCGTAATTCATGAAAATACAAAATCTGTACGTCTACCCCCAAACGTCAGCATCTTCACTGCAGAATCTGTAGCAATACTAAGAGCAATCCGCACCTGCGCTTACAATCCAAAAGCCTGTTTTCTCATAATAACTGACTCACGAAGTATGTAAAATTCATGTGGGTTCCGTCTCATCTTGGGATACTAGGTAATGAAGAGGCAGATCGATTAGCACAACAACGAGGAACTGGAGAACATCAAACACTTACCGAAAGCAGACCACAAACTTTCAATTAGATCACACATCTCTAGTATATGGCAACAAAACTGGAACACTAGCAGCACTAAACTAAAAGACATTCATTCCAACATCAACAAATACCTCCACTTACCAAATGGCAGAAAAAATAATAATAATAAATCGGCTAAGAATTGGACACACTGCAATTACACTCATTTCTTCTAGAAAGAACACCTCCCCCTATGTTCATCTCGAAGGGAACCTTGCTACAGTCCTAACACATAACATAGGAAACCTACTGAACTTCTGAGAATCCAACTTGTACTCTTAATTATAACCTTACAACTAAATTGACATGTACCTACTATGTGTATGTTCCCCTGCTAATAACCCAAAGCGGTTGATGCGGGTATATGTGCAAATAAAAAAAAAAAGTTTAATTCTTCATCAGGGCTTCTGGGAATACAATATGAATTATTGCATTTATTATTAAATAAAACTCGTAAGCTAGACAAATGAATAATGAAGTTTTATTTAAATTTTCCTAATGAATAATAAGTCGACACACCCTCATATCCAGAATAAAATTAAATAAGAATTAGACTCTCAAAATTGAGTATTTAAATTTATTTTGGATAAATCTTTGATGTAGAAGTAGCATAAAAGTTTTTGAAAATGTTTACAACAGATGACGCAAAAACTAATTTTAAGATATTCCAACAATAGTGGCCTTACTTCAAGTAAGTTAGCCCACTTCTGGCTTGAATATATATATATATATATATATATATATATATATATATATACCTATATACCTATATTTATTTTTCACTCCTATATTATATGTTTATTTTACCTTGGACACGGTTGCTATAAACACACTCATTATGCCCTAGGCCATAACGCCCGCATTTGCGGTCGTTATGGATCATAACGCCCGCTAATTTTATGATGAGAAATCAAGCAACTTCAATTGATTAAATACTTCATAATCCTTGTCATATACGACTCTGGATTTCTCCGGCAATGAATTATCCGACAAACGTCAAAATATCAACAAATGACATGCCTACTATGAGAATATCTACAATAAAATAATTTTTCAGTGAAAAATAAAATCTTATAGGTATGCACTACGTGCGTTACCTACTAGATTTTAACGCCCATCGGGCAGCATTCATCCCTCGGGCCGAATGTTACCCTC
Source organism: Cynegetis impunctata (assembly GCA_030704885.1). Taxonomy (NCBI): domain Eukaryota; kingdom Metazoa; phylum Arthropoda; class Insecta; order Coleoptera; family Coccinellidae; genus Cynegetis; species Cynegetis impunctata. The sequence continues at coordinate 74,223 of JARQZK010000109.1, forward strand.
CGGGCGTTAGGATATATATAACGCACTTGGTACATAAATAACTATTTTAGCTTGACTTATCTTCAGTACTTACATTTGGATCATAATTTATGACAGTTGTATCAGACCGTGATGTACGTACTTGATTTAAGTATATTTCGTAGAGAGAAATATTTGTACAATAAATCTCGAAGTGAGTAGGTAATTGCACCAGAAAATAATTATTTAATGCGTTTCACGGAAAAGCTTATTGCACAAAAAACATCTTTATGTACAGATTTTCTTCTAAAAATGTTTAATTATAATTTTTCTTTATATTTTAAAGTTATAATTTTTTCTAATGAAGTAATTCATGTCATAGTGCCATCTTGTTCAAACAAAATAAGTAAGTATTTGCGAAAATAATTAAAATTGGAAACGATTACTGATGCAATATTGAAAAGATTTCAGAAGTTTCTAAAAGAGCCGTTATTTGAAATAAAATTGTTCAAGTTATCTCCTAGAAGTTTCAATCAAATCAGATGTGAACCTACATATTTCAGACATTATTTCAAATTATTGCCGCTACTCCGATACATTTAAAGTAGTTTTAGGAAATTTAATTTAATCATAAACAAAAATTTGGATTATGAGATTCATTTATTCTGTGAATAACTTACTATGATATCTTGAGATGATAAACATTTATAAATATGATAAACTTTTCTTCAATCATATTATATTACTTTTCAATTGGTTCAGCAAATTTTCAAGTTTGAAAGAGGAATAAAATTCAATATTAACAATTTAACTATTTCAC
>JARQZK010000109.1:80000-185000 GCA_030704885.1 Cynegetis impunctata
ATACGCCTCTTTGTGACATACCATATTTCCTAGCGATTGTAGTTGTGGAAGTTTCTGGGTTTATATGAACTTGAGCAAGCACGATTATTTTATTATTTGTAGCGGATATGTGGTAGGTACTTGCCTTTCTTTTTTTCTAAACTACCATTTTCCCTCATACATTTATCCAGTTTTTGAAAAATGGTACAATTCGGCTGCATACGTTCTGGATATTGTTGCAAATAACGTTCAGATGCTATTCTGGAGTTTCTATATGCGCGTATGTAAATATCATACATGTCTTGTTTTTCCGACAACGAATATTTCATTATTTATGTAATTAATTGGGCGTTACTGATCAAACAGGATTCAGGTTTTTACAAAGCTCAAGTGATGGTTTCACATTACAACTGTCAACAAAGTTATTTGACAATTCTGGCACCAGCCTACTACTTAAACAAAAAAATAAAAAGAAGTTCAAATTTGCGTAACTAGACTCAGTATTTTTGTAAAGTGTGATACATTGTTGAATTCATAATTTTTTTCTTTATCATTCCATAAGGAGAACCAACATGGCGCCCATAAGAAGAAAAAAAGTTGACTATCGCGGCTCTGTAACAATGGAAAATAGAAAAAGTCTGACAACGCCGGTAGAATTGCTCAATAATAGTTCAATAATAGCTACAAACCGAATTTCGTGAAGTTATCTCCAGAAACAAATGAGTTACAAAGAAAAAAAGAAAATCTCGATTTTTAGTTTTTTTGAAATATCTCGGGAACTATTGGAGATATTTTGGATCTGTTCACACCATCACACTCATCCCTAAATAACGCAACTTTTTTGTAATTTAAACCACCCTCTATTTCTAACGGTTTTCGATATCCCTGTAGTCCCCCTCTAAATAGTTCTAACCCTGTATATATACAGGGTGTCCCACCGGGAAAGAACGCGATCTGTATATGGAAAACTACACATAGGAAACTTTTGAAAATTTGACAGTATACTAATGTTGATAGGGGCAACTCGACTAAAATATTTTCAAGATGGTGGCACTTCCGGTTGTACCGGAAGTAGATACCAACTTGCTTATTTTAAATTGGATACCATATATATTAATACAATTTTAGATTTTACGCAAGATTCTAGGCAGATTTCATGTATTATGTCCTATACCTAAGTCTAAGCGTTTTTGACATATTTAGGTTTTTATGTCAAAAATGACGATTGCAAGCCCTAATATAATTATAAATTGTTCCTATAAGGATTCCCGTATTACTTACTTTGGGGTGGATTCCTTATTGAAAAAGACTTGCTTTAATAGATTTTGTCATAGTATTTGGATTACTAATCATTACAGGCGTTCGAAAAAAAAAAGATCTAAAATGAGATTTGAGGAAAACTGACAAATAAAATCAATTTTTTTCAAATGGAAACCCCCCATTTTCTTATTTTTGTAGTATTTAGCATTTAAAAAGAAGGTAACTTTGTATAAAGTTATCTATACCTAAAATTTGAAGTTTTCGAAATATTGCCAATTTAATATTTTTATATGGCGATTTTGCATTTAATCGTTAAACAATTAGATCTAGGATAGCCACGATCGTATTTGACATTTCAAATCATCGTAATGGCACCCCGGTTAAATTATAAAAACGAAAATTATTTAAACTTTTAAGGCTTATCTAAATCATTTTCATTTAAATGCTGCACTAATGAAAATATGGATAGCATAGGGATGATATTTGTGTTTTCGTAAAATTCTTAGAAATGATGATTTAGATAAGCCTTATTCTAATGCTATCTGCCTTGAAGATTTTGTTGGATATGCCTCAAAATATCCCAAAATTGCTATTTCAATATTTTTAACAACTGGTTTCTTTTTGTACACTTATGCCTTTACGGATCCAAAATTCTTGAAGTTTTCTATAATTCGTTTAACAGTATTTGGTGATTGTTTTTGTTTATGAGGATATCGGGTAGCACATGTATCACATGTCCTTGAAATAATTTATCACATTGTCCATAAATAATAAATAAGTTTAAATAATCTTCGTTTGTTTAATTTAACTGGGGTGACATTACGATGATTTGAAATGTCAAATACGATCGTGGCTATCATAGATCTAATTGTTTAACGATTAAATGCAAAATCGCCATATAAAAATATTAAATTGGCAATATTTCGAAAACTTCAAATTTTAGGTATAGTTAACTTTATACAAAGTTACCTTCTTTTTAAATGCTAAATACTACAGAATAAGAAAAATGGGGGGTTTCCATTTGAAAAAATTGATTTTTGTCAGTTTTCTCAATCTCATTTTAGATCTTTTTTGTCGAACACCCTGTATGATTAGTTATCCAAATACTATACAAAATCTATTAAAGCAAGTCTTTTTCAATAAGGAATCCACCCCAAAGTAAGTAATACGGGAGTCCTTATAGGAACAATTTATAATTATATTAGGCCATTTTTGACATAAAAACCTAAATATGTCAAAAACGCTTAGACTTAGGTATGAGACATAATACATGAAATCTGCCTAGAATCTTGCGTAGGATCTGAAAATGTTTTAATATATAGGGTATCCAATTTAAAATAAGCAAGTTGGTATCTACTTCCGGTATAACCGAAAGTGTCACCATCTTGAAAATATTTTAGTCGAGTTGCCCCTATCAACATTAGTATACTGTCAAATTTTTAAAAGTTTCCTATGTGTAGTTTTCCATATACAGATCGCGATCTTTCCCGGTGGGACACCCTGTATATATATATATATATATATATATATATATATATATATATATATATATATATATATACCTATATATATATATATATATATATATATATATATATATATATATATATATATATATATATATAATATAGCTAGAACGAAGTAAAAAAATTACTAAAGGAGGGAATAAAAGTGGAAAAGAGAACAAGATTGGAAATGAACAGGAAGATAGGGATAGACATAAAGAAAAATAGGTTTAGGATTAATGATAAAAAGAATTGTAAATTCGATTGTAATATCAGTGGTAGTAAGGCTGTAAGTGGGAAATACATTTTTAATATTATTAATGAGAGTTGGGTTGTTGGGGACAAAAGGAGTGGTGCTGATGGTAGTGGTAATAAGAGGAACTAATACTGAAAGAAATAAACGGCGAAGATATAGTGAAAATATTAAAGAATCGAAGGATAGAATGGCTCGGCCTTGTATGGAGAAGAGGAGAGCATGCAATGGTCTGCTCAATGCTGCAGTAGGAACCAAGAGGTAGGAGAAGGCGAGGAAAGCCCAAATCTAAGGGGCTGAAAGAAGTGGAGGAGGATTTAAGAGCGACAGGTGTCGCTGGACGGAAAGAAAAATAGAATATCCGAAGGCATAATAGGTCAATTCCAATGCGGTTTCATAAAAGGGAAGTCCATAACCGATGCCCTTCATACTATTAAGCAAATAATGGAGAAAGCCTATGAATATAAAATTGAAATAGATTTGCAATGATTATGAACCAGTAAAAAGCGAGTATATTTACAAATGAAGGAGAAACGGAAGACTTTATAGTCAATAGAGAGGCAAGACAAGGTTATGGCCTGTCAATAAAATTGTTCAATCTAGCCCTAGAGTATATCAGAGCCGGACCGTGGGCGTGGCGAAGAAGGCATTTGCCACAGGCGCAAACGACCTAGGGGCGCAAAATATGAAATATGATATATTCCATTTTAAATAAAGATCGACTACAAGCTCTATATTTCAGAGTGGCGTATTTCCAGTTTACAAAGTTGAGTGACACGTAGTTAACGAACGCTACCAAAACCGCCAAAACGGAGCAAAATCCTAGAAAATGATACATGGCGAGAAACACGACTCGGTGCACATAAAAACTCTCCTTCCACTTCTGCGGTAATTCCATCCTAATCGGTTGCTAGGCGACCTGATCACGTGATATTGCTAAAACAGAATTTTGTTCAGCGTGTGGCGTTTATCGTATCGTTCACAGTGCACACTCGTACCTCGTACTCGTGTTTTCACTAGTCAGGTCAGTAATATGGTGCAATTCTTTATTCTTTTACCTTTTACCGTCTTATCTGCCTGGAAATTATTCGTGCTGGAAAGGAAAATAGTTCTCAATCAGGTATGTTTGACTTATTGAATGAGTCCGAGCCAATTTTCCGCGTCAAGTTATGTTATTCATGAGGATTTTTATTTTCAGCTTGTTACAACCAAATGAAATGCCTCCGAAAAAATGATCAGGATTACAGTTTCGGAAGATAAGAGATCAAACATTATCAGAACTTAAAAAAACACAAGTGATATCTCAAGTTACTTCAAGAGTGAAGCGGTTATTGTCCCGACAAGAAGTGATTCCGCGAATGACGCCCATGTTGCAGAAAGTATTCCTTCTACTTCTTCAAGTACTGAACAAAGAAAATTCTTTCGAAAAAAAAAGGAGTTACTAAGGAATCACTTGAACTAGTTGATTTCAATGACCTTACAACATGGCAAATTACGAAAAAAAAATATCAAAATATTTCTTCAACGGGGACCTGAATTAGGCGATGATCTCGACTTTTATCCTTTAAGTGACGGTGATCGACGTTTTGATAAAAAATGGTTCTTGAAGATTTTGCCAAATGGAGATAGGTTGCACAGAAACTAGCTTATTTATTGTATGAGGATGGATGCTTTATTTTGCTTTCCCTGCTCGCTCTTTTCTGGAAAAAAAGATTTTTGGACTACAGGCTATCGAGACTGGCAACATCTCAATCCATCACTACCCTGTCATGAAGTTTCTTTAAGTCATAGGGAAAACTACATAAAATTGCGAAGTTTTGAACGGAGTTTGAATATTGGCGGATTCATAGATGATCATTTGGAGAAAATGATCATGGATGAGAAACAGAAATGGAGGCATATCTTAAAGGTTATCTTGGATGCGATTCTTCACTGCGTTAAGAATAATGATGCTCTTAGGGGTACTTCTGAAAAAATAGGAGAACCGAATTGCGGAAAAATTTTTGAGCACAATTGAGCTTATAAGCCATTATGACCCTATAATGAAAAATCACATAGAGACACATAATAAGAATCAGATTTCTCATTTCTCTCATAAGATACAAGATGAGTTGATACATTTGGTTTCCACAAAAAATAGGAAACACATCATAGCCAATATACAGAAGGCCACATGTTTTTCAATGTTGTTTGACAGTACACCAGATGTATCACATCTAGAACAGATGGTTCAAATATGCAGATATGTTTAAATTGATTCCGATAAGTTTACTATTAGTATTGAACATACTGGAGAAGCTCTTGCTAAACTGATAGAGGAAAAATTGAAAGCGGATGGATTGGATATAGGAAATATTAGAGGTTAATTTTTTATGAAGTTATAAATATTAGAGGCCAATCTTATGATAATGCTGGAAATATGGCAGGTAAATATAAAGGTGTTAAAACTAGAATTTTAAAGAACAACGAATTCGCAAGATTCATTACCTGCTCAACACATAGTCTGAACTTAGTTGGAGTTCATGCTGCCCAAGTTTCACCCAAAATTAAGACTTTTTTTGGAACAGTTCAGCAAGTGTTCACTCATTTATTTATAGTTGTCTTCATGTTTTAATACTTTCTTTAATGTTTATATATAACAGTATATATTATTTTGAGAATAAATAACTATTTTTTATCGTTTTCTATTCATTTTGTGGATTGAGTTTTTGTTCATTATCTTTTAAGAAATATGGGAGATTATTGTGAATAAAAAAGTCCTTCAAAATATAATCAATAAATGTGAATTATGAAAAAACATGTATTTATTTAAAAATGAATTTCTTCAAGGGCGCATTTTGAAAGTTTGCCACAGGCGCTAGAATCCTAGTTCCGGCTCTGGAGTATGTCATAGTCAAAGTAACGAAGCGACGTGAAATAATGAAATAAATGCTATTAGAAATAACAGCACAAGGTGAGAAGATGGGATTAAAAATAAACAGCAGCAAAACAAAGATAATGTGATTTGGAAAGCAGTGTGAAAACAAAATTATAAAAATGTGTAAATACGAAATTGAGGAAGTCGAAAAGTTCAAATATCTGGGGTTTACGATCAGCAGTAACGGAGAACGAAGATCAGAAATAGAATATATATATATATATATATATATATATATATATATATATATATATATATAAATATATATATATAAATATATATATATAGATATATATATATATATATATATATATATATATATATATATATATATATATATATATATATATATGTATGCTATAATGTACACATATGATATAAATACACAAACACATATATAAAGTCATTTTGCACACGTCAACACATTTATAACCATTAAATAACAACAAAATTACAAAAAATAGCAAATACATGGAAAAATGAATAAAACCGAACTTAAACCGGGAAACTCATATTATAAGAATCATCTGTGTCATAGAGCACAATACTAACAAGAACACTTCTCACAGTCCTCTTGAAAGTGCCAACAGGCAGTATTTGCACCGATGAAGGTAAGCTGTTGAAGAACTTCCAGCAATGAAATGTTGAACCGCTCCGCGATCTGTCCAGTCTCAAATATTCAATGCGACCTGTATTCTTTTCTCTTGTATCATAGACATGAACCTCTCGACACAAACTAGCGTCAGCAACATTATCACGGGCACATATCAGGTACTCCAGGACGAATAGAGCAGGGAATGTGAGTATGCCAAAATGCTTGAAAGCGCCTCTGCAACAATCACGATAGCCAAGTAGCGCAAGTAAACGTACAGCCCTTCTCTGTAATATAAAAATTCTCTCACGCCCACTACAGTGCCCCCATGCAAGAATACCATAACGCATGTGAGATTCACATAAGGCAAACTATACCATTTTCAGGACAGTTTCTGATGAAGAAGACGATAGTTGTCTCAAAAAATATATGTTTCTACTTAATTTAGTGGATATATAATCAACATGTGCAGCCCATCTGAGCCTGGGGTCCAAAAAAATGCCAAGGAACTTAAAGGACCCTTCAAAAAAAGCATAGCGTTTCAAACAGAACAGTCTTAGTCTTCTCTTCATTCATTCTAAGATGATTCGACGTGAACCAGCACTTTAGATGCCAAATATTTAAGTTGACCAAACGATAAATTTTTCACATATAACATACAAAAACCTGGTAACAGGTTTTAAAAGAAGACAATTCATTTATAAAAGTTAAACATGGTACGTTGATAGTTTCTATAGTAGCAATACACTGTCTATCTGTTTACGCACAAAGCTAATGAAATATTTCTCAGACTACTTATATCCGACTTTTGCTACTCGCTGCTTGCTTCAATTTGAGAAAGGTGTGTGAAGGTTATATACTATGAGGATGATTGGAAGATCTTAAGGATGGGTTTTTCAGTAAAAAAGAAATAGCTTAGATTTCGAATAACTGAAAAAGTAGCCTATTTATAAGACTACTTACTCAGGGCCGGATTAACCCTGTCCGGGCCCCAGGTCTTTTCAAGTTGATAAAGGGATGTAAGTAACTTCCAGATGATCGACTCCAGGTATCTTGTTACTTCAAAGTCTTATGTGATATTGCAACAACATGGTTACTTTGACATGATGCTGCTGCATCACCTTACCTGACTCTTATTGAAATGATCTTAATGAATAGGTTATAGATAAGTGATGAATGATGATCCAGGTTGCATGATTTGTTAGGAAAGAGAAATGAGACGGGACACGGTTATTTTCAATTGAATCTTGTTAAACGTAATAAAATACAATAGAAAACAGTCTTGTTAAGTACAAATTGGAAAAAGTCAACTTCCAAGATATTTATTGGTTTTGTAGTGTACAGTACAGTAAGTTTAAATATTAACTTTTCTAACTTTTTTAGAATCAAAATCGTTTAAAACATCTTGGATGTTGACCCTTTCTAATACATTATTTTCAATGGCCATTATCGACAATGAATTTAAACGGTTCTGTGACATTGTTGAACGAAGACAGTTTATTAGTTCTACTACTCGATACTAGAAGGTTCTATATGTATAAAGTATTTCATCAATTGACAACATGCGTCGAAAGAGAGCAATAATATTGTTCAAGAATTTCATACATATATTGGAAAAATGTGATATGCAGTTAAAGTGAAATAGTTTAGGTTTCACATTAACATAATTATTTGATAAAGTAGTACCCGTCTATTTCTGAGACTACTATATCCAACGTATGCAACTTATTGAAGTTACTACTGAATGTGCGATTCTCACAACTGCGCATAGTTTGTTAATTATATACAGCATCTTACATCCCTTGGTGTAAAAGTATACCTCGAAGTAACTCAGCCCTTGTACCATTTCTCTAGCCCACAATCTCTCTTACTCTGTAAAAAGTCGTTCTTTAGATGGGAGAAGGTCCGTTAGAATCAAGATGGCGTCAATTTAGAATGGCATAATTCACAGCAAGATTGTATCTCATCATATGAGGTTGTTAGGGAATATTTCCCTCCTGTCAGAAATGTAAAAGGAATGCAATTATCCCAAAATTTCAGCGATAATTGCATTGTAGAAAGCGAAAGAGCCCTGCGATAATTGCACTGTAGACCGATAATTGCACAGTTCATATTATTAATATGTTAATGGAGACAAGCTAAGAATTTATAAATTACTGACGTTAACAAGTTGACAGTTAATTCGATAAATATTCTCCTGAATTACACTCGTGCTTCAAAATAATCGTTTAATTTCGCAATCCAGCGTATTGTCTTTGAAAAACTGCACTCGGTCATTTTCATAATTTGTACACCTTCGGTGTCGGACTCTTTCTCCTAAAATGAAAATGCTCATGCAGTTTTTTGACAATACGCTGTCATGCAAAATTATCGGTAATTTTGATGCACTTGTGCAATTACTTACGAAGAGTACCCATCAAAATCGGTATTTTGACAATAGGGCCTAACCTATTGACCTGCCGGCCATGCATAGCAATTTTTATTCATCTGCAGGCGATGCTCTGTCTAAGGTTACCAAAAACTCCATGATAAAGGTATCAGTATCCTGATTGAAATTTTGAGAAAAAGAAAATTTGATCCTGTGAAGGGCTCTTAGGGAAGAAATAACAAATGTGGCACGTCATTAGAAAGGTCTTGTCAAGACCTGTCCAACAGTGTATATACTACCATAAGGATTAGTATTATCTAAGTGCCACATGGGGTAGTGATTTTTTGTGAACTTTTCCCTAAAGCTCGAAGTTCAATTAAAGGGTATAATATGGCAGTGGTATATTGCAGCAAAAATAAGATACATTCTTTGTTTTATTTTTCACTTGTATATTATTTGTTGATTTTACCTTAGATACGGTTGCTATAAATACACTCATTATGCCCTAGGGCGTTATGAGCGGGCATTATGGATCATAACGCCCGCTCATTGTACGAGGAGAAATGAAGCAACTTCCATTGATCAAATACTTCATAATCCTTGTCGTATACGACTCTGGATTTCTCCGGCAATAAATTATTCGCAGCTTTGGCTGCATTTTCTATGATATTCTGGGGTAAATCCATATTCCTTTCCATTATTTCTATAAGACTATACAAAGAAAGCAGCAATGACATTCACTAAATATGATGACAAAAATATTCACAAACGTCAAAATATCAACAAATGAAATGCCTACTATGAGAAGGAAAATGGAAAGTATAGAAGTAATGAACCGATTTTAAAATCGATTTTTCATTATAATAAAATATTTTTTTCGTGAAAAATAAAATCTTGAATGCACCTTGTGCGTTACTAGATGCTAACGCCCATCGGGCGTTAGGATCCATATAACGCACTTGGTACATAAATAACTATTCTGGTCTGGTACACTGAAGATCATTGATATAAATGATTACATTGTATACATATATTCTAATAAACAAACTATAATTATAAAGACATTCTGAAGCATATCCTCACTTATTTTCGTAATTGACTGTTAATAATCGATATTTTATTCTTGTATTTTACATTACCTACGTGTACTTATGTAAATGCAAATATCAAAACGATAAAAATTGCAGCAGATTTCAATTATTTTTATATAATTTATACGTAATAATATTCATCCTACATTGTTCCATTAAGGCGGCGAAGAAGTGTGCAATTCTGATCCGTTATTATTCAGCATTTTTGCACCGTTATTATCGTATGCGAGGTGGTCTTGAGTAGAGGACATTGCGTTGAAAGTATGTAGTTTCCTACCAGGATATTCAAATATATGTTTTTACCTCCTTTTTCATTTGAAAATAGAAAATTAAAATAAACTTCTATAAGACTAAAGTACATAGAATTATTTGTAAATTTACTACAACTACTATAATATATTTGAAGCAATCAAATCCTTTCCCTAAAGGCTTTGATCAAATCAATATGTATTAGTATTCGAACATCAGATAATTTTTTTGGCTCATAAAGATACCAGAATTATACTGAAAACATCCTGCTCAAAACATTTCTGTGATTGGTAGTGTTTTCTCTGAAAATGAAAGACTATTGCATTGTATGGAAAGTCAACAATGATGCGCGCGATTGGTTTTTGAATATATATATATATATATATATATATATATATATATATATATATAAGTATATATATATATATATATATTTGTATATATATATATATATATATATATATATATAATATATATATATATATATATATATATATATATATATATATATATATATATATATATATATATATATATACAGGGTGTCCCGTAAATAACACGCCAGAGTGACACTGGAGGTAGATTGGCTTCAGGTCAATCAGATAACATCAACATGATCCCTTAGTAAAAGTTTTCTGGTTTTCGAGATTGTGACAGTCTTATGTTTTTTTGAAAAATCTATACTTTTTGGTCATTTTCTCGCCTATTTTGAATATAAATGAGTTCTAACTTATGTTTTTTTTTTCTTGTGCTATCATCAATATATGGTTGAGACAATCGACCTATCATTTCATCAAAAACTAGCTCGCTAACCTCAAAAAAAAATCAAGTTGTTTCAATTTTATTTAAATCCGAAAACCTTAAGTAAAGTTTGACTACTTACTGTGAAAAAATATTGTACCAGACAGATCAGCAAATGATTTTAAAAACTTGCCTATTTAATGCTCTTTCGAAAAGGGTATAAAATTTGTGGTTTTTTTCTTTCGAAAGTCTAAAAATTCCAATTTTTGTCATTGAAGTCGTGCTACTTGCGAAATACACTGCGCCCCAAATTTAACGCATACATTAAATATTTCCTAAGTTTTGACTGAGTATTGTCTCAGGCGGTGATCCGACTTGAATAAATTTTTCACCAAATAGTAGCTCCGTTTTTCGAGGAAATGTAATAGTTATAAGATGATAAAAAAATGAATAAACTTATTGTACAGGGTGTTTGAATAGCGACTTGTTTTCTTCGTCTAAGTTTACATCTTTCTGCGGGCAATATCGGGTAGCTCAGGCAGAAAAAAAATAGACTGTGTTATAATCGCATGTCTTCTGCGTAATTTATTTTTTCAGTCGTCTCTTAATCTCGAGCCACTCGAAAAATATTCATGTTTTTTAACCGCTCACACTTTTCAAACAAAAGTTTTTATAACTTTTTTGTTAATTTGCGAAGAAGGCTGGGTATAAAAAATTTCTTTACAAGTAGAAACTGTGATTATTTGGTTTTGTATGTCCCTCCATACTACAAGCCCCTTCCGAATCTTTTCAAAATTACCGAACTACCTGACTACTAGATTAGAATGGGTTTTTTCTACTTTACTAATTTGTAACCATCCTTTTATTTACCCTTTCTACACAATTTGTCATTTATTTATTTCTTGTATTCGATATAACCAAGAAACCTACTTATTAGTTAGCATCAAGCATCTGAAGAAGATGAAGTTTCACGGAAACGAGGGTCATGCGTTATTTTACTTTGTGTATATAAATAAATATGTATATTATTTTTATAAACCATTGTTTTAATATCTTTATTAATTTACATCATGTATCGGCCCAATCAATTCAAAATAATTAAATAAACAAATTTGTCAACTTTTAATGAAATTTCGTTTGCACAGTCTCCTTCACAAGTTAACAAAACACTTTTGTTTGAAAAGTGTGAGCGGTTATAAAAACATAAATATCTTTCGAGTGGCTCAAGATAAACAGACCATTGAAAAACAAATTACTCAGAAATTGCCCGCAGAAGGATGCAAACTTGGACGAAGAAAACATGTCGCTGTTCAAACATCCTGTACAATAAGTTCATTCATTTTTTTTATCATCTTATAACTATTACATTTCCTCAAACAACGAAGCTTCTATTTAGGGAAGAATTTATTCAAATCGGATCACCGCCTGAGAAAATATTCAGTCAAAACTTAGGAAATATTTAATGTATACACGACTTCAATGACAAAAATTGGAATTTTTAGACTTTTGAAAGAAGAAAACCACAAATGTTATACCGTTTTCGAAAGAGCATTAAATAGGCTAGTTTTTAAGATCATTTACTGATTCTGTCTGGTACAATATTTTTTCACAGTAAATAGTCAAACTTTACTTAAGGTTTTCGGATTTAAATTATATTGAAACAACTTGATTTTTTTTTGAGGTTAGCGAGCTAGTTTTTAATGAAATGATAGGTCGATTGTCTCAACCATATATTGATGATAGCACAAGAAGAAAAAACCATGAGTTAAAACTTATTTATATTCAAAACAGGCGAGAAAATGACCAAAAAGTATAGATTTTTGAAAAAAACAAAAGAGTGGCAATATCTCGAAATCCAGAAAACTTTTGCTAAGGTCATGTTGATGTTATCTGATTGACCGGAAGCAAATCTACCTCCAGTGTCACTCTGGCGTGTTATTTATGGGACACCCTATATATATATATATATACACAGGGTGAGTCAGTTTTTTGTAGCAGGACTTTAACATCTTGTAAAAGACATTTTTTTATGATGAAAATCTCATATGAATATATATATATATATATATATATATATATATATATATATATATATATATATATATATATATATATATATATATATATATATATATATATATATATATATAGTTGATGGAATCCGTCGTTACTACGTGATAATTCAACATGATGAACAAACTAAATTTTAATTTACTACGTTTATTATCACAAAATATTTTGAAAAATATAACACTGCGATTGCAATTTCGGTCACTAGACCATCATCGGGCAGATTGAGTTAAGAACTCTTCTTAACTCAATCTGCCCGATGATGGTCAATAGTCAAAATATATTCTGCCCCTAAAGCCACGTTACACATGTATGTGTCCAGTTCATGTTAGTACAAGTACAATTGTAGAATTACCAGTCAAGCAGTATCACTGGCAAATTAAAATCCATTAATTGTTAAACTGATATAGGTACAGTAAGAACAAAATAGTCGAGAGAAAACTTAAGTTAGTAAAATAAGAGTTTGTAAAGGCCTTTGATCATTCTATTTAAAAGAAGTTTTTCAGCAAGCGAACATCTATCAACTACATTCTGCAGTGATAATATGAATTAAAACTCAGATATTCTTTCTTTATTTTCGCCTATATGAGAATTCGTTCCAAATCTCTTCAGAGAAACATGATACCTGGCATCTTGTATCACTCAAAAGATTGTGATTAACTTACACATGACTAGATACTAAAAAGCCTGAATATTATGGTATAAGAGGACCTGGATTGAAATAACTCAGTTCATACGTTTTGAACAGAAGCCAACAAACAATGACTCTAAAAGATTTATGAACTGCAAGCTCAAAAACTCTATCTGTAACTATCAATGTCTCACAAGGCAGCATTCTTGGGCTAAATTACAAAAATACTGTAATGTCCAATTTAGCAGACGATACAAACATCTTCATTGAATCAAACACTTATCCTGCAGCAGTAGACAAAATAAAAACAGCCATATACTTTGTTTGCATCAAATGACCAGACTATAAGTATATACAAGATACATACAGTTGTATCTAAGGTTAACTCCTCTGGATTTGTGACACTTAGACTATGAAACTGAACTAATCAGTGCTGCATTGACCTTCTTCTGCGAATTAATTAGGCCTATACCGGTATGACTACGTGAATTGGGATATTCCTACAGTTTTACGCCGGTTCCGAACGGTCAGGCTTGAAACTGAGTCATTACCTAACAGTTAATCATATTTAGAACATTTAAATTTCATTGAACATATGCAACACCCAAGAGCAAGGTGGGACTCGAAACCACAATCCTCGGTTCACAAGCGATACACCCTACCGCAGAGCTACCGAGGCCTCCAATTGGGATATCCAAATAAGGGAAGTGTAGAAAACTCTAACCCTAATCCGTTATTCTATGAGGGTTTTGACCAACCTTTTTTAAGAGTGCTTGATACTGAAAATTCGAACTCAATTCCTCAATACTACACATACGGAAATTGTGTACCTCCACATCACTTTACAGTAACTGAGAAGAACATAACCTATTACTGAAATACTCCAACAAATAACTACTTTTATTATGCAGAGAAAATAATTTGAAGAATAACAAATAGAAGTACTTCTTCAATTGGAACTCTTATGTACGAGTGCCGTCCATATGAATATTTAAATTAGGCGAAGACATTTTACTTCTTTTCAGAATACCATGTGTATATGTGTGAGTTATTAATAAATACTCCATTATTATTAGTACACTTCTCTCCCCACCAAGTACATCAATTATTTGTATTTGAAATTATCAATCCAGTTTGAAAGCCATCTTGAATTAATTTTCTAATCAAAAGACAGAAATGTATTATGTACATTGAATAACTATTGTTCGTTTAATTTAGTTTGAAACTTTGAAAATGTTGGATGAATAGTTGGAACGCAGTTCGTTATCGAACGTTACACTCCAGATACTTGGCGAATAAAAGCTAAGCCTAAAAATGTGTTGCGCAAGTCATGAGAATCATAATAATGATATCTTCCCTTATTTACTCTATTACTCTCGAAAGTTTTATCAAGTTCAGGATAGTGATCATAAAATCAAGTAAGTGTAATTTTTTGTAAATTATTGATATATAAATAGGAAGATATATATGATTTTGAAGTTGAGAGTTGATCACTACTTTTACCAATAATCTGCTATCTCTTCACATTAATGATAATTAAAGGAAAGAAATGTTCTAATATTTTAAGGTTTTTTTCATATAAAAAAGAAGCGATTTCCACATTTCTAATAAAACTCCGAGATATTGTTACAATTTTTCTGAATGAATTTTATTTCAGAACTAACAATGATCCAGCAAGCCTAAAACAAGATAAAATACCACCACTCATGCAGTATTCTTCTAGACTAAGATTGAATTGATAAGATAATTAGTTTATATTTTTCATATAATTGATAATAAAATTTTTATTTTCATGATTTAGAAAAATATAATTACAATTATATCGTTCGTTTATTTTTGTTTCATTCAATTACTTTCAAACGTTTTCTCATTCAAGTAGTCTTAACCCTTGTTAATTTATTTGATTGTGACTGCGACACCTTTCGTCTTTTTATTATTTGCAAGTTGCAATCGATGAAGTGAAGGTCATTTTTATATTCTGCAGTACTGAGTATGAGTTATCCATCACAGATTACCGTTTCACAATTGACAATTCATGGTTTTATCTACAATGATGAATAATAATAGTACCAAATTCTGTATAACTATAACATAACACTGATATACACCTTAAACAATGAATTCTGAGTAATTCATGGGTAATATAGTAATAACATCCAGTGGGTACTCGGAAATCTGATTATATACCTAATAGAACATTTGTCGTATGTTTCATTAGTGGTTAATATAAATTTCATATTATTGAACCAGTAGATGGTAATAATACTAATAATCTTAATTTCGAAGCATGTAAAGCATATCTACAACATCTAATGCTACACATATAACTAAATAGTGTCAACACACTAGAACCAAAATTACTTCCCATGCTACTGAGCATGAAACAAACATGAATTCTGCTAGTCTAGCAGGAAGTAGGGTTTGAATTTAATACGCATGTCTTTTATTTTATTTTTGATTAGATTAAAGTTAGTAATTCTCTTGATTTCATCCAGTCATTTATAACATACTCTTAATAACATAAATTTAAGGAGGATGTTTTTCAGTTAAGGTCAATCAATACTTGAATTTAAATTATATTATTGTCCCATATTTATTGTCTGCCATATGTATTGCCAAGCTAGTTTTCTTTTGAAGAAAAATATAAGGCATTCATACAAGTAAATACCATATACTGTAAAGACACCATTCCTTTCAAATACTCCTTTGCGTGAATCAAGAACTCCCAATTTAGATATTAATCTTAAAATTCCCTTTCGTATGACAAACAATCTTTGCATCTCTGAACTACAAACCCTAGAACTAATATTTTAGTATAAAACCAACTAAAAAGACTTAGTTTCATTAAGAATCAACTAACAAACTTACATTAAATATGAAGTAATTTATTTCGAAGTTCTTTCCTTGGTCATTGATGCACTTAGATATCCTTTGATTGAAAGCATTTGTGGAAGATTTTTCTTTGGTAGGGCCTTCAGCTTCTCTATAATGTCATTGTCAATGTCAGGAGTAATGTAAAAACTTATCTGTTAGCACAGCTTTCATTTTTTGGTAAGAGCCAGAAGTTGCAAGGTACTACTAAATTCGGAGTGTGAGGGGGATATGTATAATAATAATAATAATAAGTTCTTTATTTCCAACAGGTATAAAACCCAA
The DNA here is from genome assembly GCA_030704885.1 of Cynegetis impunctata. Lineage (NCBI taxonomy): Eukaryota > Metazoa > Arthropoda > Insecta > Coleoptera > Coccinellidae > Cynegetis > Cynegetis impunctata. The sequence goes on from JARQZK010000109.1 coordinate 96,813, forward strand.
TTACAGAAAATAATTAAAGTATAGCTAAATAGAAAAGAAATCAAACCACAGCGCCAGAGACAAAAAGAAAAAACTAATATGAACAAAATGAAACAAAACAAAATTAATGCAAAAGTAATATCAACCAGTATCCCGAAAGCTGAAACTAAACCTAATACAAAAAATAAGCTTATTTATTATTTAAATCAGTAGCAAGGACAATAACAAGAGAAAAGAAAATTACATAGTAAAAAATATAATAATTAAATAATTTGAGATGTAACGGAAACACTACTTAGCTTAACTCAATTCAATTCAATTCAATCAGATTCATATTCAACTTAAGTACATAACTCCTAACAATAGCTGCAAGTGAATCAAATTGAACGTCACATTCACTCGCAACTGAACTGAATGGGAGATTGCATTAACAAGTTCGTCCTTGGAGTCTCTAGGTGGAATAGTTCCATATTACGGGAAGCTTGCCTCGGAACACGAAATATCAGAGCAGACAAGAGTTAAGGGCAGTCAATACTGTTGTGCAGTAATTTATATGAAAATTTGAGACATAATATTTCTCTCCTACCCTGCAATGAGACTACATTGAATCGACTCAACAATGCTTCATGACTAACTCCTCTCGATGGATAAACTTTGTCCTCCCTCCAAACCAAGTACTTCAAGAACCTTCTCTGAACAGCCTCAAGATGGTATTGATGACAAAAATAAATAGGATGCCAAATCATGCTACCATATTCCAACTTGCTACGTATAAGAGAATGAAAAAGACTTATAAAAGTTGAAGAGTTCTTGAAATACTTGCCATTGCGAATAATGAAACCATACATTCTCGAGGCAGATGAAACAAGCTGGGAGACGTGTGGAATAAAGGAGAAAATCTGATCAAACACCACACCAAGATCCCTCACCCTATTGAGACGAGAAAGTACCCGACCACCGACGGAATAATCAGACCTCAATATATCCACTTTCCTAGTGAAATTCACAACATTACACTTTGACACATTCAAACTCAAAAAATTATCTTCACACCAACCGACAACATAATCTAATGCGAGCTGAAGTCGAGCACAGTCGTCAGGTGCACGAATCTGATAGTATAACTTCAAATCGTCCGCAAACATCAAATGTGGTGATTCAATATTATCCATTAAATCATTCACAAACAGAATAAATAACAGAGGCCCAAGATTATAGACGGGAATTAAATCCGGGCGAAAACTTGCAGATCAGAAGCGAAGGAAGGCCATTTTTCTGGCCTCTTTAATCGCATATCATTTCACAAACGTTCTCAAATAGCAGAAGAAACTGAAATATAAAAGATTACGTGTCTCATTCCCTCCTCAAGTGTTTGTGAGGGAGATGGGCTGCTTGAGTCATGGGGAGGAACTTTTCAGACAGCTCATAGGATACTTGTTAATAAAAGTTCATCAAGTATGGCTCAGACTGGATCATTTATGGAAGAGACGAGGCGGGGTGAGGTTCGGATGAGGAAAACTGGCCCAGGATTTGCCGTTGTCAGTTTACAAGCAGTGCTGAACTGGCCATGAGGAAACCTATGAGAAAAACTCATTTTTGACCAGTCATCTCCAGGGTACGAAACCGTGGCCTCCCAAAGGCTAATACATGAGTATGACTGCTCAGCTATTAGCTTGGTGTTCAATTGAACGAACTAGTTTTGATACTCTTTCACGTGAGTCATTTTTGTGATCGAAAGGCATCCTGGCCGTTGCTCATCTGTAACCGACATATTATAGCTTTTGAATCGCTTATACCACTTGTAAACAGTCTTCAGCGCTTCCACATTATTTCTTTACACTAATTTTAACATTCGTGAGTTTCTTTGACATATTTTCGCAACTTAAAACAAAACTTAATATTGACATGATTTATAAAATGGTGCTTGACAGATACGATCTAACTATAGCCGGTGTTCAAGGTTTGATACCTACTGATAATTGAGTAACATTAATTACAAATTATTAATATTTTTCAATACACAAAGTTTTTAAACTTTTTAAATGAAATAATTTAAATAGATTTGAGAAGATATAAAGAATTTGCAAGTTAGGTATATTTGGCAGCTTGGAAGTTGTCGATTTTTGAAAACCGATTTTATTAACGAGTTGATGTTTCGTCACGAAATACTTGACTTTTTCAAATTTGTCGATCAGAATTTTATTTATGAATTTAAGAAAAATTGAAAAGTCAAAGAAAGACTAGTACCTATGTTTTATTAAATTTGTATGGCCCTCAGTTACTTATTACGTCTATCCAGTCCAATTTCAGCAGTCAGGTCTGTTAATATTAGATAAGACAAATTACTGAAACTCGTTAAGTACAAATTAGGTTCTTAATTTATTTATGTAAGGACTTGTCTTCAAAAAGACATTACTGTTAATTTCTACTAACACATGTTAAATATGAACCCTACTCTAGTAAAAATGAATGTTGTGTATGTGATTGATGCTTGGGTTGGATGTTTTGAAAATGTGGATGGTGTTGAAAAATTTGAATCTGTATTTGAACATCATATATATATATATATATATATATATATATATATATATATATATATATATATATATTCATGAATTTCAATTATTTATTCATTTAGAACTACACCACTCAACAGCTTCTTATAATAATAGGGAAAAATATATTAAAATGAATACAAATTATATGAGAATAAACACAAGCAAAAATTAAAAACAATATTTCAGAAACATAGTAAATGTTGCAACTCTGTGAGCAAACAAAAATAAGAAACTCTTACTGGAGAAAAAAGAAGGCTCACTCACAGAGTCACACCAAAAGCTTACATCTAAAGAAACAGTCTAAAAAGAGACCTTCTGACATCACCAGGCCTGTCCGCAAATATGTGAATGACTCCATGAAAAGGCTCGAAATCACTACAAATTTTGTGAAGTGGAGAAAAGGCAAGGACATTTGTACGGGCTAGAGGTGCATAAAAAACATTTATGTCCCGACTAGTCAATCTCGGAACGCGCAAATTTATAAGAGAAAGTAGAAAAGAACAGTCAATAGAATTACTAACCATTTTATATAAAAACATAATTATCTTCGGTTAGCAGTTAGCATGTAGAACCTACATTCTTTTTCCTGGTGAAGCTATTAAACAAGGGCGAAATATTTAAATATTAAAAACAAGGAATTTAGCCTACTGACCCCAACAGGATGATTTCCTCCACTTTAAATTTTCATACAACGACAACGGTCGATAACCGAACAATTTATATATATATATGTATATATATATATATATATATATATATATATATATATATATATATATATATATATATATATATATATATATATATCAGGCGCGGATCCAGAGGGGGGAACTGCCCCCCCTCAAATGGCTCGGGCCCACCTAATTGTTTTGATTGGGAGCTACTCGATTTACCATTTTCTAAAATACCAGGACCTTTTGGCTTTTGAATATATAAAAACTCCATGATAAAGGTATCAGTATCCTGATTGAAATTTTGAGAAAAAGAAAATTTGATCCTGTGAAGGGCTCTTAGGGAAGAAATAACAAATGTGGCACGTCATTAGAAAGGTCTTGTCAAGACCTGTCCAACAGTGTATATACTACCATAAGGATTAGTATTATCTAAGAGCCACATGGGGTAGTGATTTTTTGTGAACTTTTCCCTAAAGCTCGAAGTTCAATTAAAGGGTATAATATGGCAGTGGTATATTGCAACAAAAATAAGATACATTCTTTGTTTTATTTTTCACTTGTATATTATTTGTTGATTTTACCTTAGATACGGTTGCTATAAATACACTCATTATGCCCTAGGGCGTTATGAGCGGGCATTATGGATCATAACGCCCGCTCATTGTACGAGGAGAAATGAAGCAACTTCCATTGATCAAATACTTCATAATCCTTGTCGTATACGACTCTGGATTTCTCCGGCAATAAATTATTCGCAGCTTTGGCTGCATTTTCTATGATATTCTGGGGTAAATCCATATTCCTTTCCATTATTTCTATAAGACTATACAAAGAAAGCAGCAATGACATTCACTAAATATGATGACAAAAATATTCACAAACGTCAAAATATCAACAAATGAAATGCCTACTATGAGAAGGAAAATGGAAAGTATAGAAGTAATGAACCGATTTTAAAATCGATTTTTCATTATAATAAAATATTTTTTTCGTGAAAAATAAAATCTTGAATGCACCTTGTGCGTTACTAGATGCTAACGCCCATCGGGCGTTAGGATCCATATAACGCACTTGGTACATAAATAACTATTCTGGTCTGGTACACTGAAGATCATTGATATAAATGATTACATTGTATACATATATTCTAATAAACAAACTATAATTATAAAGACATTCTGAAGCATATCCTCACTTATTTTCGTAATTGACTGTTAATAATCGATATTTTATTCTTGTATTTTACATTACCTACGTGTACTTATGTAAATGCAAATATCAAAACGATAAAAATTGCAGCAGATTTCAATTTTCAAAAATGTGGTCGCCAACCTCCGTTAATGGAGACGCCATAGGAAGAAGAAGAATATATATACATATATATATATATGTCATCCAAGTTACTAGTGAACTGAAAGAAGTCGCAAACAAGTACAATTCCTATTTTTCTACAGTGCCTCAAAGTATTTCTACAACTAGAATGGGCCAAGACTTCAAACACAATATTAAACGCTACTCCAAGAAGTTAGTGTTTCAACCAACTACTGAAAGAGAACTGATCAAATTGGGATCAGCACTGAAAACCAAAAATTGCTGAGGAAATGATAGTACACCTACATCTGTCATGCATGAAATAGTGTTTGGGACAAATAGCAAAACCTATTGCTTTTGTCATAAATAACTCTTTCAAATATGGCATTGAAACCTGCAATAGTAAAACTCATCATTAAAAGGGAAATGAAGAGACAATTGAGAAATATAGACCAATAAGTATCTTACCTCCCTTGTCCCTTCTCAAAACTGTTTTAATAGGTAATAAGTATAAATGAGAAACAATTTACTTTGTTTAAATTGTTTGCGACTGCAGATTCGTAGTACTACTACATTTGGTCATTTAACATATTGACTGATTTATTTTAATTATATTTATATATTTCTTTGAATTCTAAAATACTCAGTTTCTTATTTTGGTCTATTAACCACTCAATTGCTTTTGAAGACAGAGCCGACCTCTTCAGATCCTGTTTTGACGTAGTTTCATTTTACTGTGTACAATTTATATGGTTGTTACACTTTCATTTGAGATAAAGATGCATTATTATTGTACATATACATATCTATATATATATATATATATATATATATATATATATATATATATATATATATATATATATATATATATATATATATATATATATTCATATAAAGTCTTTTTCCATAATATTATATAGCGGCTGAAAGTGATGAGGAACTCCAATTTAATTTAATTGTTTGAAACGTGAAACATAAAATCTATTGCGCTTCAGATTTACACTTGTTGATTCATGCAGGGCAACACTATTTTAATTTCATATGCAAGTATGGGAGTCGAGAATTCACACCAAATTTTCATTTTCTACGAAATATAATAGAAGATGCCGACCAAATTCTCACCAAACCAGCCACTCGGTGTGAGTTATTTGGTCTATGAGACCAATAACAGTGTCAGAAGAAGAAATATAAAATTCGTCTACAAAATTCATATTCTCATCAATTAAATTTTTTCGTTGCAGCTATAGTGAAGTTTATATCTCTTTCTTCTAATACAACATGATATATATTCAATTGAGACTGAGTTTATAAGCCATCAAAATAGTTGAGTACAAATATTTTGAATAATATATAATGTATACATGTATATACATTACAAAATAAAGTATAAACGTATATACATTATAACATAAATAATATATGTGTTTGGACCTGAAGATTCGTAATTGATTACTTGTAACATTATTTATAATCGTACTCTTATTTAATTTTTATCCTGCTGTGATAATTTTGATGATTATATTATATGAGAATAATTATCATACTGTGTTGTGAAATATTTACAATATTCTCAAAGTTAAAGTGAATGCAATCATTTCTTTGTTCATTTCAATACCTACACTTTTTGTTGATCTAAATCTAAAGGTATAAAAAAGGATATTTATGATTTTCATAATGCTTTCTCAATAACAAAAGTCGAGTAGCTAATTGCTGGAGGAATTAAATCAAACAAAAATAATCAAATTCAAAAAATATTATTTTATATTCAACTACTTCGAAGTCTTTATGAAACTAATTGTCTATCTCTCTCTCTCTCTATATATATATATATATATATATATATATATATATATATATATATATATATATATATATATATATTATATAGATGATATATGTTAAGATATCGTCACCAATGCCCCACGATCAAAAGAAGTAGACAAGTGGTCGCGACCTAATTAGTTAACATCGTTTCCATCAATGATGACAGCATCAGTATTGCAAATATTAAAATTCGCAAGCAGTATCATTACTTTCGTGAATATATATATATATATATATATATATATATATATATATATATATATATATATATATATACAATTAACTAAGTAACTGCCGATGGTTAAAAAAAAATATATTAATTATAGCTGGGTATTCGGCAAGGAGTTATGATCTAAACAACCAAGTTTGTCTCAGTCGACGTTTCGACTCTTTATTGAGTCTTCCTCATGACATAAACAGTTAGGTTGTAAGGAGCCAAACATAACCTCACGAAGGGTTTGTTATTGTTTTTTCGTGAGGTTATGTTTGGCTCCTCGCTTGGAAATTATTAAATTAATAGAAAATTTTTACTCAAAAACAATGAGCTGTTGTAGAGTTGTGTCATGTTATGGGCCTTACAACCTAACTGTTTATGTCCTGAGGACGACGCAATAAAGAGTCGAAACGTCGACTGAGACAAATTTGGTTGTTTAGATCATAACTCCTTGCCGAATACCCAGCTATAATTAATATATTATATATATATATATATGTATATATATATATATATATATATTTATATATATATATATATATATATATATATATATATACCTATAGATATATTCTTCTTGACGTTCGAACAAACTAACTGAGATTCTAACAAACATTAATCATCGCTGAGACGGCGACATAAAGATTGACTTTTCTATGCAATCTCTTATTTTATATAATTCCCATTTCAGATCACCACAAACCGCACCCAGCCCCCCTCCTCCCAAGATATGGTTGTAATGTTTGAAACATTGTATGATACCATATACCTACTAGTACAAAAAAAGGAAAAGCAGCAGAGCTTCGCTACTAATCTCAAATTTTTACATAATTTTTGTTCGATTTCAATTCTGAACTCCCATACTCCATTTGAAGGGGCTGCAGAGATTCACAACGCTTAAATACCTGCAAAATGCATGAACTTTCTACATACAAATGCGGTGAGAAAAAAAATTTGAAACTCCTACATAGCTCCTTCCTAATGTCAACTGGATCCTCGGAAATGGTTGAAATATCAACATAAAAATTGTGGTGGTATGAGAAAATCAATTGAAAACCATTAGAAGCACTTACTTAACATCAAGCTATTGCAAGTACCAAATTTCCCCCTAACTCAATCTAACTAATCAGCAGAATCTATGGAGGTGCGAAAATTATCAAAAATCACGAAAAAATATGGAAGCTGTACATTAAAATAGCGTCGTTAGGGCAAATAGTTAAAACTACTTCTTGCACTTCGCTAATATCAACTCAATTCGCGTAAGAAATTTCAACAATCTAAGCCAATATGGATGTGCGCAAAATCTCAAAAATCACGAAAACCCAAGAATTATTTACATAAAAATGGCGGAGGTTAGAGAAGAAAGTTTATACCGTCAAAAGACACTTAGCATCAACTGAATCCACAAATTTTTAAACCTCAAACTCCAACTGAAGGGATTTAGAGTTTCTTAACTCTATGGAGCATAGAGTAAAAGCCCTATAAGGCTAAATTTTGTATATGTAGTATATATATATATATATATATATATATATATATATATATATATATATATATATATATATATAATAACGAATATCTTTATTCGAGAAAATTTGGCAATTGATACACATTCACATTATAAAAGAAAAAAAGTAATTAGTCCTAGATAACATAGTTTTCCCGAATAAAAATAAAATGATTACTAAATCAACTAACAAAGTATATATATATATATATATATATATATATATATACATCAAAAACTCCAAAAATCGTGATAGGTATAGTAGAAACTAAATGTATTTAAAAATATTTCCAATACCCAAGTATATACAATTATTTTCAGCTTGCAATGACTATAATCATCACATTTTGTCGTTTTCACATTATTTGATCAGCTAATTTAATTTTTATAACAAGGAAGTCAATTGATAAACTATGAAAAATGGTTACGATAATAATTATATTTGTAATATGAATTTCAACCGTGGTGATGCTAGTAAAAATAATAAAAAAATTCATATATTTTACAGAATATAATGAATAGAGCGGGCTTATCCTTAATTTCTGTTCCACATTTTCGTCGTTATTGACAAAATTACTAAAAAATAAAATCCAAATCCCACATATTGAAAAATAAGATGCTACACATTAAAAATAGAAAGATACACATTTTCATCATTATGATACTTTTGAAAATTAGTTTACATATTTTCGTCCTCGAGCTAGTAATTTGAAATTCAACTTATTCACATGTTTAGAAATACAATGATTTACAATTAATGAAGAAATGATATCCGGCTTGGTTGCACTCATTTCTTGAGTAATCAATGAAACTTAGTCTCAGATTAAACATAAATTCATAAAGAATTACATGTTTTGTTGCTGTTCCAAGAATCAATAATATCCGGCATATTATCGCCCATTAATAAAATGCTTAACAGAAGTGAAATCTTTCGGATTAGTTGGGTTTTAGGGTGCAAACGACATAGCATCTGAAACTTAATACGCGGTCGGTAAATTTTAGGGTGGTCATGGCATCTTCGTGAAACCCATGTTACTTGTCTGATGATATTCTTAGAAAAAGATCCCCATAGTAGCCCACGATCTACGAGTATATCCCAAATTTATACCTGAATCTTTGACTATATACAAGCCTATGCATTGTATAACATTTCTATAGGACAAAAGATTCACAGAATTATTTTGCTTTGACATGAAAATTATAATCTGAACAAGCGATAAGATTCCCAATCAAATGACTAGCGAAACTAGAGATTAATAGTTGACAAATTGATCAAAAATTTCATTTTGTATATAATGTGCAGAAGAAATTATAGGCGACCACAGAAAGTTACATCGAAATATTAGTTTTTGCAAAAAATTTCATTTAGCAACGTATTAGTTTCTTGTCAGACAAACAATTTAGATTAAGTATATATTTTATTTATATTTTCAGTAATTGATAACATTAATAGCGAACTGAAAAAATATGTTGGAACTAGTATCTAATCCAGGGAAGATTTTCGGGGTCCGGCAAACTATCGACTATCCCATATCATGGCCGATTAATGTTGACGGTCGCCGGGTACAAAATAGTGGGAAGAATCACTGCAAAGTGTTCATTTCAAAGATGATAATACTGTTCGTTATTATTTTCTTCAATGGACCTCCAACCACGGAATATTAATCTTTTTCTGTCTAGCTATTTATTCTAATTTTTTTTTTGGGGCCGTCTCGGTGGGGAATAATTGTCCCGTTTGCCCTGTCTATAGATCCGTGCCTGATTGGAAGGAAGTTTCTTATCGCACACTACACTTCAGAAACTGAGAACATTTTTCGAAAATTGTCGTCTACTAAGTTTGAAATGGTTAAAAAAAAACTTGTGAGCAGAAGAGCTCCCTCACTAAGGTCGTATTTTTCGCGCGAAATGCATCGCGTCGAGATGCGATTCTAATCGATTTAATTATATTTTGAAATATCACTGTTATAGCAAACCGAATTAAAAACTAAAAATTAATTAATTTAGCTAAAACGAAAATTCCCGAATTGCAACATGGTTGAGGAAAAAAGTTGAAACTAACGATGGAATGCACCTCAATCACATACCAAATTTCAACACTCTATTGTAACAAATTGTTCAAGTTGGAAAAATTCAACAAAATTAATTTTTTTTTGTAATGAAAATAATTTCAGCTCATTTGACTCGATGGGTGCCGCTGGGTTTGCCAAGATGTAGCGCGTATTTATATATATATATATATATATATATATATATATTTCGGAATTCCGGAAAAGTTTGTTTTTGAAGGCATGTACACATAAACTATGAAAGTATAGTGTCCGGATATTGCACACATCTTCAGTATAAAGTAGGCTGGTGTGATATCTCCTTTGTTTCTTGAATATAATTTTTAGTATAAAGTTTTGAGTAGTAATTAGTTTCTTTAATGAGTTTCTGTACATACCCCCCCATACAAAGATGCCATATCGAAGAAGTGATTCGGCTAGAGACTTGTAAATCAGTAAAAGTAACTTTTGTGAGAGAATTTCTCTTAGCTGGTAGAATTTGTAGATGAGCTTCCTCACCTTCTTCGACAAATAATCTACATGATTACACCACTTTAAATTCTTATCAATAATTATACCCAAGTACTTCACTTCATTAGCCTCCTTAATTTCATCTTGCATATCAGGGACTTTTATACCAGAAAAATCTGGTCTATTTGCTCCAGTTATACTGAAGGCTAGATAATTCGTCTTCTTAACATTTAATGAAAGTTGGTACACACTCAACCATATTGTAATTTTGTGAAGATCGCGCTGAACAGCTATTTTGGCTTCCGCCCAGGAGTTTTCACGAAATATGACGACTGTATCATCTGCGTAAGACACAATCGTTGCACCCGTCACCAACGATAAAAGAGAATTTATATACACCAGAAACAACACAGGACCAAGAACAGTACCTTGAGGCACGCCCACTTTTACAATCCCAGGTTGACTTATTGTGTCATTGACCTTTACACACTGTATGTTCCTAAATTTTTATGCGATTCTGCATCTCCGTTTCAAAATGGCGGCCGTCCAAAACTTCTATTGTAATGCCATTGAGATATCGAATTTCGTTTTTCTCCATGGAATTAAAAAACAAGCTCAGGCCAAAAAACTTAATGTTAGGACAGGAATTGAATGATAAAGCCTTAGTACTGTCTGAGTATGATAATTCATTGTTTTTTTCTGATAAATCGAGAGAGAGTTATTCTTTTACTGGGAGTCAATTGAAAATAATTTTCACAATTTTACCACCGCCATTTTGAAATGAAGCTACAGAATCGAATAAAAATCTAGAAACATACTGAGTGAAGCAAGAGCTTTCAAATGATGTATCGCATGCTATATACTGTCATTTAAGAAAAATGTCGATGACGTCATATTTTTGACAGATGCCATTGAAAGAACAAAATAAATTGGTCAAATTGTAGGAAACAGAAAAACTAAATCGACCTGTTCGACGTTTTCCATAAATCCTGAAGGCTACCAAATTATTAGGGTAAGTCCATACTTTTTTTCCTACACTGATATATATATATATATATATATATATATATATATATATATATATATATATATATATATATATATATATATATATATATATATATAGATATCAGACATGAAAAAATTTTACTCCCGCACCTGACTGCTTTCCTTCGATACAGTGCAATAGTAGTGTTTTCTGGGAAAATACGACTAATAATTAGGGTTGATGTGTTGGTTTACATGCCCAACAGCCATTCGGATCCGGCGTCTACCGGTCTGAAAAACCAGAGTTGAAAAAATTTCGTATTCTTCAGCTATTTCTTATATTGTACCTTGTAATGCGTTGCAAGATTTTAGTGAGATTAGTTAAAATGCAATATAGCTATTTTTAGTATTCATTGTTCGTCAAATGAAGCGGAAATGCTGCAGTTTAAGTTGTTTTATTATTTTGGAGTTATATTCTGTGAAACGATTCACAATGTGAATGAGTACTTACTTGAAGTGACAACATTTTCATTCGACACAAAGCGGGACAAATGGGATGAAATGAATATAATAATTTAGCTATGAAAGCAGACCAATAATTTTAAAATTTTTTTATTGTATACATTCATATACTTGTCTATACATATACACAAATATAGGTATTTATTATTGCTAACTATAAAAATATTTGTAAAAAACAATGATTTGAACATTTTGATTTTTAATTAATTTTTGATTTAAAGTCCTATTTTTGATCTGAGTGAATACTTTGCAAAAGATTCAGATCATTTAGTGAAATGTAGTAAAATTTCTAACATGAATTGGTCAAATTATATTTTATCCTTAGTATAGATTTTAAAGTTTTGATGTTCAACTGCGTGTTTTCAGTTGTACATATTTTATTGATGACTAAAAAACACGTTATGTTGCTGTATTTGTTCCTGGAAAGGACAGCGCGTACTCTACAATTTTCCAAAATATTTTGATAAGCAGTATATTCATATTTTCCTGAAAATAATAGACTATTGCACTTCATAGAAAGTCAACAGTGGAGCACAGGTTTTTAAATTCGTTTTATACCTTTTGATTAAAAAAAAAACTATATATACATCTAAATATATATATATATATATATATATATATATATATTTTTATATATATATTTATATATATATATTTATATATATATATATATTTTTTTTTATATATATATATTTTTCTATTTATTTATATTTATATATATATATATATATATATATATATATATATATATATATATATATATATATATATATATACAACAAAGAGGAAATTTATCGCGGGGAAATAGTATACAAAACAAAAGCAAAATTATCGGTCTAGCCCGCATATGTCGAAGCAGCCGTTGACACGTGTTTCGGACTCATTGGTCCTCATCAGAACGGCGTAGCCAAGTAAGCGATGGAAAACCTGGACATGAAACAGCAACAACAAGCAGAATCCTTTGCTTCGGAAGACAATCACACATTTGTGGTACATTGTTCGAACTCTCCGGTTTGGGAGATTTGGTCAAACGCCGTTCTGATGAGGACCAATGAGTCCGAAACACGTGTCAACGGCTGCTTCGACATATGCGGGCTAGACCGATAATTTTGCTTTTGTTTTATATACTATTTCCCCGCGATAAATCTCCTCTTTGTAGTTTATTTCCACGGTCCAGGATCTCGCGGATGGCATTAATCGCCTCCGTGGTCAGAGTTTGACCAAATCTCCCAAACCGGAGAGTTCGAACAATGTACCACAAATGTGTGATTGTCTTCCGAAGCAAAGGATTCTGCTTGTTGTTGCTGTTTCATGTCCAGGTTTTCCATCGCTTACTTGGCTACGCCGTTCTGATGAGGACCAATGAGTCCGAAACACGTGTCAACGGCTGCTTCGACATATGCGGGCTAGACCGATAATTTTGCTTTTGTTTTATATACTATTTCCCCGCGATAAATCTCCTCTTTGTAGTTTATTTCCACGGTCCAGGATCTCGCGGATGGCATTAATCGCCTCCGTGGTCAGAGTTTGACCAAATCTCCCAAAACCGGAGAGTTCGAACAATTGTACCTCAAATGTGTGATTGTCTTCCGAAGCAAAGGATTCTGCTTGTTGTTGCTGTTTCATGTCCAGGTTTTCCATCGCTTACTTGGCTACGCCGTTCTGATGAGGACCAATGAGTCCGAAACACGTGTCAACGGCTGCTTCGACATATGCGGGCTAGACCGATAATTTTGCTTTTGTTTTATATATATATATATATATATATATATATATATATATATATATATATATATATATATAATTTTTTTCCCGGTACATTTTGGAATCTCCTGCGGCGCTCATCATACCAAATGAACCGAAATTCGGTATCTGGGATTATTCTGAAGGCAATGCCACCTTCAAAAAATTTAGAAAACTATAGTATAATGTAGCTGTCAATAATTTCTCGAGGTAGAATTGAAACACTAATATTTGAAAAGTTTTTTTTTTTCGTCATATGATTTTTCATCACAAGAATAATGAATTTACCAAAATTTTGATTGTTTTATTCTGTCTCAAAGATAACATGGTTATCACTCTCTAGAAAAAATGTCTCACACAAAATGGTTTTTGATGAGGTCTTTCGTTTTAAAATTTTCACTGGAATCTTAAGCATGTTGAAAATTTTTATCAGGCTGCATTACAAAATTCTCGAAAAAACATGATTTTGGAAGAAATTCTCAATTCCGAATTCCAGAGCGTTATCAAAAACTTTGTTGTGCAAGCTCTGACATTTGCATGTAATATCATCTTTTAAAAATGACACTAAATATACAATATTTTCAAACAATTTTTTGACAATATAAATTACTGTAGCAAGGTGGTAGGTCAGGACACCTTGGCGGCATTCTATTATCCCCATTTTGCCAATCAAATGTTGTGGAAAAACTTAATTCAAATAGCGGTGCACATCAAGGTGGTAAAGAGATGTCGTTCCATCTTGCTGACTTTTTCAATTGCCAATAATAAGGCAGAAATAATTTCTTTTAATATCAGTTCCAAATACCTGTCGCCAGTCAAGTTGACGTAAATGGTCCGATTATGCGACTGCCAATGTTACCGACCCACATGTTAAATTTTTGTGGATCTATCATCCAATGAAGATTTTCGGTAGTGTAATATCGACAATTGTGTTTGTTCACTTTACCATTTATTAAATTCTTTATGGCTATCAGAACATGTTTCTTTTTCAGTAGATTGCGTACAGAACCTTCAGTTATATCATGATTCAATGACAATTGGCGTATTGACACATGGGGATTGTGTTATTTATAGCAGTTTCTTATTATTGGTTGTTAGTTTAGAGGTCCGCATTTTGGCAAGTCACTTTACCTGATTTAATATATTATCTCTTTGGTGTCTTACACACCCACTGACTGTGTAATTTGTTCCTTCTCCGTTGGGATAGAGACCATTGAAAATATTTTAGGCATCGAATTGTGTTTTCTGCAATTGCCGTATCCAACTATTAATAATTTGAATACTTTTTAGCAGGTTTTCACTTTGAAAACCTGCTTATTAAAATGGGTGCGATTAGACTAGGACCAAGATAGTTTTTCGGTTCATGACTTTTTATGATGTATGGCACCAAAAACTCAATTTCATATCTCGCTCTCTCTCTCTCTCTCGATATATCTATATATATATATATATATATATATATATATATATATATATATATATATATATATATATATATATATATATATATATATATATATATATATATATATATATATAAAAAATATATATATATAAAAAATATATATATATATATATATATATATATATATATATATATATATATATATATATATATATATATATATATATATATATATATATATATGTATATATATATATATATATATATATATATATATATATATATATATACACACACATACAATATACGTATATGCAGGTTGTCTGGAAACTACGTGTACAACGCTTGAGACACCTGACGTCAAAATAGGTCGATCTACGCCGACTCAGTTATATCCCAAATTGCCTTTTTCAGCCGGTAGAGGGCGTCAAATTACGCGAAAACCTACTAATTGATTTTAATGATTTTTGGTGTAGAGTCTAGAACTATAAAATTACGTTTCCTAGTAGTATAGTCACCTGATGTAAATAAGTGGAATTGTTATAAAAGTAACATAATAAGTCACATTTATTCCTATTTTTTATATTAATGGTGACAACCCAGATATTTTTGCCGAGTAACTGGATGTATTTGGAAGCTATTTTACCTCGTGAACATTTTTCGCTGGATGAGCGGTTTTGCCAGAAAAAAAATATATTTACAATTACCTGCATGTGCATATATCAATTATTACTATTAATAAGAAACTTAAAATCAAATTACCTGTAACTTAATTTTTTGAGTGAGAATTCTGCACAAGTTATTATTAGGTACCTATTATGGAAAATAAAGATGGAAAATTATACGAGCTCTGAGAAGGTTAATTTTATAGTACTAGAGTATACAACAAAAATCAATAAGGTTTTCACGTAATTTAGAAAAACCTAAAAATATTTGATACCCTTGACCGGCTAAACTAGACAATTTTGGATATAACTAATTCGGCTCAGATCGATCTACTTTGACGTCAGGAGTATGTCGTCCAACGTTGTATACGCATTTTCCGGACATCCTGGATATATATATATATATATATATATATATATATATATATACATAAATAACAGATCGAACTTAGATAGAGTGAGTGAGATTTATAGTATCTAATAAAACTATG
Source organism: Cynegetis impunctata (assembly GCA_030704885.1). Classification (NCBI taxonomy): domain Eukaryota; kingdom Metazoa; phylum Arthropoda; class Insecta; order Coleoptera; family Coccinellidae; genus Cynegetis; species Cynegetis impunctata. The sequence goes on from JARQZK010000109.1 coordinate 113,212, forward strand.
AAAGATCTGAAAAATGCACCTCAAAATAAAAATAAAATAATAACCAAAGATGGAACTATGTTCTGGGACCTCAGAGTCATAGAACAAAGAAGATAGTGTACAGACATATGTTCGATGATCGTATCAGATGTCATTTTTAGGTTCTGACAGATATTACTTGAGAATAAGAAAACCGTTCTCCAGGAGGTATAAAACGGATTCAGTGCAATAGCCTATTATATTTAGATAAAGGGGACTAATAAATAATTAAATTGAAGGAATTTCGAAGGCTCCTAAAATGAACAAGAAGGTCATATGAATGTACGTTCTCAATGCTAGGTTTGCAATTGGTTTGGAAGAAGAATATATGACAAGCACGTTATGCTTTCTATAACATCTCAGAAATTTTCGTAGAATATACTCTATTACTTTTCTTTACTTGATACTTACGTAGCCGATTGAAACAAACTCAAAAAGAGTTTATTTAGTAAGAACTTTTCGTCATCCATAAAACTCTCAACAAAACGCATCATTACTTTCGAGCAATGAAGCAAGTTGGGAAAGCGACAAAACGGGAAGTCCAACGAAGTGGGCCCCGACGGCGAAGTTATAAAAGTGCAGCGTTGCCACATTGTCGGTCGAGCGTGACATGAGAACAGCCACGGAGAGCGGGACAGAATGCAGCTACGACATACCGCCTAGCGACAACAAAGGCCAGATAAGGAGGTAGACTGAAACAACGAGGACTCAACAAGTGGTTTAGCGATTCTGTGACGCAGCAATGTACCGCTCGTCCGTGTCGCTCCGTTTGCCCCGAGCGGAGCTTCACGACATCGTAAGCAGTTGGGAGGAAGCATATCTACGCGTACACATCATTTTAATTTCGCGATTCTCTCTCGAAAAATGTACAAATCGGTCAAGACCATCGATCCCGCGCTCTTGATCGAAGAAGTTAGAAAAAGACCATTGCTCTATGATAGTCGCGTCGGTGTTGTGACGACGGAAGTGAGGAGGAGCACCTGGTTCGAGGTTTCCGAAATTTTCATTCAGAATTTTTCGTTCATGTCTCCGGTGGAAAAAGAAAATATAAGTGAGTAACTACCATCAACAATTGAGGTCTTCAATTGTATAAAACTCGACTACAAAGTTATATCAAAGAATCACTGTATCACCTGCTCGAACGGGGATAGAAATTCTTTCTCACGCATGCGTGAATCCTTCTACTAATTCAAGTTTTATGTTTTTCTTACCTGCCCGTCTACAACGACGTGAAAAGGGTATACAGAACAGTAAATGATATGAATTGAAATATAAAATTAATTAAACTACTTTAAAATGTAATGTTTAAAAAAAACTAAGTAGCATACTTACAATATATACCTTAAATTTGAAAAAATTTACCTGATGACTTAACATAATATACAAAGTAATAACCATAAACTTATTCAAAATTCAAAGAATTTCTGATGTTTTAATAGATATATATATATATATATATATATATATATATATATATATTTATATATATATATATATATATATATATATATATATATATATATATATATATATATATATATATATATATATATATATATATATATATATATATATATATATATATATATATATATATATATATATATATATATATATATATATATATATAGGCTTGCCATACGTCCCGGTTTGGCCGGGACAGTCCCGGTATCTTGCTCTTGTCCCGGTGTCCCGCCCGGTTTTATCAATGTCCCGGAAAACGGGTGTGAGATATAAAAAGTAATGAATAATGGCTGTAAGTAGTTTTAGTATCACAACAGGCCTATGAGAACAGTGGGCGCTACCTAGTGGAGAGGTGTATACTATCACTTTATCGGATAGAGAGACATGAGCGCTTTTTTTGAAATCAAAGATTAACAATTAATTAATAAGTTGTCAACTTATTAATTTATTCTTTTTTTAGTTTGACAAAAAAATTCTTATGATAGTTTTTGTAGTTAGACAAAAAGTTGTAGTTTTGCAAGAAATAAAAGACTTAGTAATTGTACAATTGAACATTTTATGAAGTAATTTGAATTTACTTCATTAACACTCCTTTCTCTTTAAAAATTAATATTAGAGCGGAAAAAATATATATTTTTGAGTAGCAGAAATTCCTTTTTTTATTTTTAAAAGGTGTGTTGAACAAACAATTTAGGGTCTCAGATTATCTCCTCCCATCACTTGCAAGGCTTAAAAAAAGGCTTAAAACTCAGCACTTCGCTACCGATTTTCAAGAAACTTTCTAGGGGAGGAACCCGCTCTACTGGGGGTATACCCCCTCCGGTAAGGCCATCCCATATTAATGTATCCCGGTTTCACCCACTAGAAATATGGCAAGCCTATATAAATATATATATATATATATATATATATATATATATATATATATATATATATATATATATATATATATATATATATATATATATATATATATATATATATAGTTATATTGAGAGACAGCCTGTATCTCCCTTTTAAAATGCTGAATTGTAGTTGTAGACGCTGCGCATAATATATATGAAATGCTATTCATCCTTTTTAGCTAGAGAGCACAATTAGAATAATAAAAATGTAAGTTTGATTTGAACTCTCAACCTGTAAACATCGTTCTGAATAAAATCGTTATTTTTAAAAATAGTTTCTTCGTGTTGAAAAATATAATTGGCGACGAGGATGGGATTGCTTCATTAATCCTTCGTGAAAAGAAGTGCATTAAGTGAATATCAATTCTTAAGAGCAATCCGAACTTTAAAACACATAAGCTCAGTTGTTATCTCACAGTGACGGCGAAATTAGGCAGTACCGGTCCTGAGTTCAACTGACCATTGAAGAAATCAACAGAGTGCATAGTTAAGGGTAGCGCCGAGGACTCCACTTTGGAATAACGATCAGAACGTAAGTTGCAGTAGTTAATCAACTTCCTGTTTTTCCCATGGTTTTCAGCCCAAAACCTACAGACTCCCTATAACACATAGTTGTAGCAGGTCATTAGTAAATTAAGAATTTGTTTTAAATTTTAATTATTTTAAATTGACTTTCATCATTGATTCTTTGGCAGACTCGTTGAATAGATTGAATTTAGATTCAAGAAAGAAAAAAACTAAATTGTCCAAAGTTAAAATGGCTGAAGGTAACGGCTTAATGATAGCTCGTGAGTTTGGATCTCTATTGCCAAAATTCTCAGGAACACAAGCCGAGTTGAATTCATTCTTGAATTCGTGCGAAGAATATCTTACGCAATTTTCTAAACGAAGACCAGATAGTGAAAACATATTGTTTGGCTGTCATTAAAAGCAAATTAATTGAAAAAGCAAATGCCGAGTTTCGATCATCTAATGTACCAAATAATTGGATCGGTATAAAAACATTTTTATTGAATAAATTGATCATGTCAATCTCGATGTACTTAAAAATCAGCTTCAATTTCTGCGCAAGAAACCCAATGAAGACGTCCTAGATTTTCATTGAGTTAGTTAAAAATTATAAAATCCGAATTAATTATCGAATTGACGCAGAACCTACTTTAGACCAAGCTCTGAAATTATTACATAAACAACTAGTTTCAGACTTAGCAAAAAACGTCCTTATAAGTAATGTCTCAATAGATCTACAAACTGCTCTATTGACTACACCGCATATTACATTTGACTTAACGGTACAGACTATAGAGAATTATATGTCTCAAAAATCACAATTAGATTTGATGAGAACATGGAAACAACCAGTGATTGCACCTACGAAAACGTTTCCTTCTCAACCTATTCATTTACAACAAAGAACAGTACTACCGCAAAGACAATATCCGACGAATAGTCAGGTTTTCGGAAGAAATAACAAGGAAATACCTAAAACAAACGTGTTTCGACCAAATAATAATTATGTGGCGTATAATAGACCGACTCCTATGTCGACTATTTCTGTAAACCCAACAGCTCAAAAACGTCAAATGACAGTTAGTTCGCAAATACCGCGTAATCAATATCAAAATCAACGATATAATCATTTCGAAAATATGGGACAAACACCGAATAATTTCATATCCGAAGAACTTACAAATCTCGACGCGGAAAATAGCGAAGAAAATATACATGAAAATCATGAATTGGACAACAGTCCTCCAGACGAAAATTTTGATGTCAATGAAGAAGATTGTAAAAAATTTTCAGATAATGATCTCGGAAATTCAATTGACATAAATTCTATAAATGACAAAATCGAAAAAAATTGCTTGCCTTACATCGCAATTGAATATCCGAAATGCAAATTACTTTTAGATAGTGGATGTACTGTCTGCTTAATAGATCCTAAGGTTGCTTATAACAGCATACCTCATCTCATTTATCCAGAAGACACTGATTTAATTTCACCTCACGGACACGATAAGAGTCATGAAAAAGTTTTATTTCCCGTGGATTCCTTTGGTTTGAAAAAAGAATTTCCTTTCGTAATTTACAAATTCCATACTCAGTATGATGGTATTGTAGGCTTTGAATTTTTAAGAAAAAATAATTTTACTATTGACTTACAGAATAATTTATTAATAGGTGAAAATTGTAGAATACCCATATATTTTCAAAAAGTGATTCCTAGAAAATTATCTTACCCTATAGATTTATCACATTCACCTATGAAAATTCAGAATCAATTAATTAAAATTTTCAATAATACTGAAAACGCCCTGCAATTAGCGGGACAATCCTTGAATTTCACTTCAAAAATCAAGCATCATATCAGAACTAAAGATGAATTTCCTGTTCATGCAAAAATATATAGATACCCCGAAAAACACCGTGCGGAAATTCAGAAACAAATCACGGAATTATTAGAAAAAGGCATTATCAGACCCAATCCCAAGAAAATAGAAGCCATTGAAAGATTTCCCTTACCTAGATCATTTAAAGAAATTAAATCTTATTTAGGTATGCTAAGCTACTATCGTAAATTTATCCCGAAATTTGCTAAAGTCACTAAACCAATGACTAAGTACTTGAAGAAAGACTCGAAAATCGACCTGACAGACAAAAAAGCATTCCTGACCTCAAAAAACCTACTAATTAATCATCCAATTTCTAAACTATCCTGACTTTTCAAAAAAACATTCAATTTAACGACTGACGCCTCAAATTATGCTTTAGGAGCGATTTTATCGCAAGGCAATGTTCCTAATGATTTACCGATAGCATACGCCAGTAGAAACGTTAACTGATCAAGAAATTAAATACTCGACGATCGAGAAAAGAATTATTATCGATTGTTTGGGCTACTAAGCATTTCGACCGTATTTGTACGGAACGAAATTTATTATGTATACAGACCATAAACCATTAATTTGGCTAAATTCGTTAAAAGAGAGCCAAACTCGGCGTCTGATGCGATGGAAATTTAAACCAGAAGAGTTCAATTATGAAATTAAAAATAAAAAGAATCCTCGGAATCAACACATTTATCATAAAAAATAAAATTAAACAAAGAAAACACTAATTGGGTTTTTCGTATTTTCAGATGACCACTGTACGTATTCTCTTTCTAATAACGCTCGCCGAAAATAATTTCAGATACACAGTCAAAATATGTCGACACTATCAATTTCTTAATAAAGAAAACTAATCAATTAAGAGACTCCCAAAATGTGGCTTTGAGAAATGAATTCAATAACTCTCTATTCACACGAGATATCTATTCTATTAGGTAAATTAAATAGGAAGTGCTATTCATTTATTACACGAGAATATTCTGCCGCTATCAACGTTTAACGAAGTTCTGAAAATAAAACTGCTGCCTGTTACGCATTTCAGCGATTATTATGCAGCATGCACCGTTAGAGTATTTTATCAAAGATTTTAACATTCTTGTTCAGTATCACTATTCCGTATTTTTCAAAAATTGAATATGACCTGTACAAAGTATATACAACTTACCTTTCCAAAATACCAGTGTACCCACCTTCAAGTCCTATGGATTAACACTCAACAAGAAAATTATATGGAGTTACCGAGGTAGTCCAACAAGTAGAAAAAACTTCTACATTGGAAAACAAGATTACATGACCAAACCACCAGAATGCCTTACACATGTACTAGCTACACTTAAGGATCAATGTAGCCGTATTACCAATCTAACCCTCAAAAGGACCTATTTCAAATCGAAGATGGAAGTATCTAATGGTTTCAAGAAGATATAGCCCATTAGAGGTTCTTCATAAATACGCCCAAGTCAACCTCATCCCGTTGGAAACGAATTGGACTTATATCTACCGACATATCAATGATTAAAGAAGAAGAAGTACCCAAAATTAGGAGGACATTTACCAGTGGGCTCCACATCCCACAACTCTTAGCATAGTTACCATTTTTTGTTTTGTTTATTGTCATTGTAAATTGTATTTTTTCTTTTTATATAAACTTATATACTAAGATTCGTCACCTCATTAAGAGGAATAACGAACTTTCCAAAGAGGGGAAGAGTTATAATGAGAGACAGACTGTATCTCCCTTTTAAAATGCTGAATTGTAGTTGTAGACGCTGCGCATAATATATATGAAATGCTTATTCATCCTTTTTAGCTAGAGAGCACAATTAGAATAATAAAAATGTAAGTTTGATTTGAACTCTCAACCTGTAAACATCGTTCTGAATAAAATCGTTATTTTTAAAAATAGTTTCTTCGTGTTGAAAAATATAATTATATATATATATATATATATATATATATATATATTATAAATCAAAAATTTTTGGGGCTAGGTCATTTATGATACTGAAGAGAGTTTTTCTTTGGTTTCAAATGAAAATCTTTTTTTAGGCGTTTCGGAGATAAGCTACTCTCAAAATATAATTTATCTAAAATAAGAGCACTTGGTTTCACACATATATCAAACATCAGCAACGATGTGACGATCAATTCAAGTGAAAATGCATAAACTGATGGATCGAAAGGTACTTAGTAGGAACGCGCACTTATTGTTAGTTCATTTCACTGGCTTGAATGAGAGGAGTGTCAGATGCATTACGATTGCATCTGGATGAAATTACAATTGTTGAACAAAATGGCGCACAGAAATTTCTTAGAAATGCTGGAAATGAGTTTGGCCAAAACTTCAATCAATTCAAGAACAAAAATAGATAAGTAACTTAATTCACATCTTCCAAAAAATATATTTCGGTGGATACAATGTTGTTTGCACTTTAAATTATATTTACTTATTTTTATCAACCTTCATTGGGAATTGTTTCCTGCATTTTAATTTAATATAAAATTGTTAGATAAAACATAAGATTTTTTGCTGTAAATGTCATGAGAAAAAGCCATTTTATTTGGTAAATCAAATGTTCATACTCTTCATCATATCAACACAAATATTGCAAAAACTTTTCATCCAGATGATAGAATGCATATCATCTACGGCTCTCATTTAAGCCATTGAACTAACAATGAGTGCTCGTTTTGACATGAATTATGAATTTATAGGTAATTCACATTGTTGTTAATGTTTGACAGGCCCGTATCCAGAAATTCGTTTCGGGGGGGGAAGACGAAAATCACTCAAAAATGTGGACGTTTAATCTATTATTGTTTATTGTGCAAGAAAAAGATGCAGTACAAGGTGTACTGCATCGTCTGAATTATCTGATTTCGGCTTCTTGAAAAACGATGTAATCGTTGTTTGACCTTGGCGACGTTTCATATTTGGTGAAATAAGTTGTCTTTTTAAAATCTCGAAGGTTTATGATAAAAAAAGTTGCTTGGATTGAACACAAACCCATAACACTCACGTGCAGTGATTCATTTGTTTTTGTTCGATGAGTCCAACATAAGAAGCTAAAAATCTTGATCTGAATCGATTCGTACAATTGAAGTATATTGTTCAATGCTGCCACATGGGAGATGTAAAAAGTCGTGTTACTGAACATGGCAGGCAGGCTTTTCATAATTTAAAAATATAAGGATACGTTCGATTGACACCAAACGTGCTTTCCGTCGACTAAAAAATCAAACAAAGAATAGAAAATTCTATACTGAAGACTTTTCTGTGAAGAATATCGAATGGAAAAAATTTTCAAATTTCGGGATTTCGGGGGGGGGTCCTCCCCTGGATACGTGCCTGATGTTTGATATATGTATGTGTGAAAGTAATTGTTCCGATTTTAAGTACTGAACTATATTTCGAAAATGGTTCATCTCCGAAACTAATAAAAGGAGATTTTTATTGTTGATATCGAATAAATACTCTCTTCAGTTCATAAATGACCTACCCCAAGAAATTTATATTAATTAAATAAATATATCAGGTCACAGGCTTTCACAAAACTTTGTGGATGTTCATGCTTATTTGATTATTCGTTTAAAAGAATAGACAGAAGATATAAGGTTCAATGATGAGAAAATGAAAATCCATATTTATTCTTCTACATTTTTCTGTGTATTAGCTCTGCACCATTGTTGCAACCTTAAATATTTCCTAAATAAAATACATTATGATTTATTAAATTATTTAATACAAACACAAAATACATTAGGTACGTAGGTATTGTATAATCAACAATAAATAATAAAATCTTATTATTGAAAACGATTGTTTTTCAATGCAAACGTATTTTTCCGAACTAGAGCTCTATTTATAAATATATTAACGACTTCTTCAAGATCCAAATCATTTGCCATTTCTTCGTTCCCGTGCACTACCATTTGATCACTCAGTATTTGCTGGGCCACATACTTGAATAATGGATGTTAATTCTCCCTAATGTTGAAAATGATATTTCGGCGGTGCATGTCGATACTGGAATAGTTACAACAATTTTTACCAATTTAATGAATCCAGATATCATAGCTTTGATCGGCAATGTGAAATCCAGCTTTTTAATCGGAAGTTGCAGTTTTCAGATTCAACTGAATATCTAAATCAATTTGAGCGTGCAATTAAAAGTTAAATTGATTGCATTTCTTTTTTCAGATAATTAATGATCTGATGGAATAGTAAATTGATCGATTGTCATAAATTATGCACGCTTTTAAGAACGTTTCTCTCTTCTTTTCTTTACTACTCGTGTTGACATAAGCTACCAATTTTGTTTAATCATTCAGTTTTGTGCGATTCGTGAGTAATACTTAGACAATATTATTACTCTAAAAAGTAGTCGATATGTTGCTCAGAAAAAAAAATTGTTTGTACAATAACAATATTTATCCTTGAATAAATACGAATTAAAGTTTTGTGGACAAGAATCAACCCTCCCACAAATTGCGGAAATTATATCAAAATATGATATTGATTAACATCCAAGAGAGATTTGCTATATGACCTACAACATCATTATTTTATGCTGCTCTTTCTCTCGTATTTCAGGAATATTATTTCTTTTCTGGAAATTTATTTCGTAAAGTAACTTAAAGCATAGAGCTATCAATAGTCTAGTCAACAAGTGCTTTTTTGTTCAACTTTTTTCAATAGCCTCAGAAAAATATGAGCAAGGTGTTATTCGATTCGGAATAGAATTTAGATATTTTTTGAAAAAAATACAGTTCCGCTTGCGAAAATTGTAAAAGTTATAAATAATTTACTGAAAGATAAAAAGAGGGGTTTGGTTTTCTGCAAATAACGGCAAAAACCAATTGTGATTTTCGATATCTAAAAAAATATTCAAAAAGAGGAGGAAATTTCCTATTATAAAGTCTCAACTCCCGAAACTATAGGATCAATATTTATAATTTTCTGAGAGGGGTGAAAATACGACCGAAAACGTGTAATCTGGCTTGCGCAAAACACGCCCATTTAGGACACTTTAACAATAAACATTATTTAACCATATTAAATACAAAAATTTTTGTACGAAAAAACTGAAGCGCCTACTGGATAGATGAATGAACAATAATTTGGTGGCAACAAACTTCTATAACGATTTTTCAATTAGTTATGCAATTGTTAATTATAAATTTTTTTGGTTTGAACATGAAAAGTGTTTAACGATAACTGTTTAAGTCTGAAATATTTTTCCTTTCTTGGAGCTATTTTTGAAAGGCTGAAGAATAGATCCCTGTTGCAAAAATTGATAAATTTTGATTTGTCTGTTTTTTATTAACAATTTACGTAGTTGCAAAATAGAAATTTCATTTTTATGAATTTAAAAGAACCGTTTTTATAATCAGAAGCTGCATAAAAATGATTTTTTTGAGTTTTCGTGTCCTATTGTATAAAAACCTCTTATGAACAATTTCGTTGTTCATACTGGAATTGAAAAAAAAATGTATGATTAATTAATTTTTTCTATTTTGCAACTACGTAAATTATTGATAAAACACAGAAAAATAAAATTTTTCAATTTTTTTTAACGGTGGTATATTCCGAAGCCATTAATACTAGCTCCAAGAAAGAAAAAAATCTCAAATTCACAGTTCAACAGTTATCATACTTGCAATATTCTTGTTCAAGCAGCAAGAAATTATTCATTAACTATTGTATAACGATTTGAAAAATCACGATACAAATTTTTTGTCACCGAATTATTGTTCATTCAACTATCCAGCTAGTGCCTGAATTTTTTCATTTCTTTATTTTCGTATTTAATATGGTTAAATAATATTTATTGTTAAACTGTCCTAAATGGGCGTGTTTTGCGCAAGCCAGTTTGGCGTTTTTCGGCCGTACGTTTACCCATCTGAGAAAATTATAATAATTGATCCTACAGTTCCGGCAGTTTGAACTTCTTTTTAGGAAATTTCCTTCTCATTCCGAATTTATTTTTAGATATCAAAAATCTCAATTGGTTTTTGAGATATCTGCAAAAAACAGACCCCTCAGTCAATTGTTTATAACTTCTACAATTTTCGCAAGCGGAACAGTATTTTTTCAAAAAATATCTGCATTCTATTCCGAATCGAATGACACCTTGCTCATATATTTCCGAGAGTGCTGAAAAAAGTTGAACAAAAAAGCACTTGTTGACTAGACTACAACTAGTGAATATAGAGTAAGTGGTATAGGTTAATGAAATATTTCTCATGAGTTTCTGACATCGTTATCAGACTTTCATATTTTCATCCAATTCCACCAAACTCCAATAAATACACCTCACGTACTCCCGAGCGTACTTCTCAACTTTCATTGAATATTTGCCTATATGATATTTGACGCATTATTTCAAATTAGCTACGTGTTTTATATAGATTTGTATACCTATAATAATATAATATGGATCAAATGAAATTTTGACTTTTTCAAATAGAAACATTTAGTTTTTCATTCAAATAGATTGATGTAAAGGTATATACATATAATATATATATATATATATATATATATATATATATATATATATATATATATATATATATATATATATATATAAATATATATATATATATATATATATATATATATACATATATATATATATATATATATATATATATATATATATATATATATATATATATATATATATATGTATATATATATAAAACTTTTTTCAAAAAAAAAAAAAAAAGTTTTGATAACTTTTTTGAAAAAAGTTTTGATAAAGCCACGAATGTCGTGGCGAAACGTCAACTTTTTAATAAAATCGAGTTTTTTAAGATTCAACAAGCCTGTTGTTGCTAATAATTATATAACAATTGATCATTTACAAAAACAAAATATAAAATTTGACAATATTTACCAATCTTTTCATGAATGAACGGAAATAATCGCTGAAGTTGCAGAACAGCTTGTGCGTGATAAACAGATTAATTCCACTAAAGGTACCGTCAAGCGGGGTTACTTTGGCCAAAAATATGTCATGTTCAAAGTTTATTTATCACATTTTCCAAAAAAATGCCAATATATAATTGTGAACCACATTAAAACAATTATCATATGATTCTGTAGCCATGGATACTCATTATAGCAGTTTTAGGCAGTTGAATATATTTTTTCAAAAATGGCTAAAGTTACCCAGGGGTTGGGGTTACTTTAGCCACTTCATGTTTTCTCATTTAAAACCCATAGTAAATATATTGTAGGTCAAAGTAGTCCCAACACCTGGGTAACTTTGGCATGAGGTGCAGTTAATAGACCAATATCATATAAAAAACTGGTTACTTTGGCCACTCCCAGGCCTGGCCAAAGTAACCCCATCGTAAGCTCAAATAGGTAATGTTACGACATTATAATAAATAATAAAATTTACTTAAATTATATCAGTTCAACCCTTTGGCTAAGGGTTAACAACTATTTTTTTATTGTATTTAAGTACTTACCTACTATTTAAAGGCGTATCAGGCCGTTGTACAGATGAAAGTATTTCAGAAGGTTCTATTGACAAATGGTAAACAACAAAATAAAACAGCCAGTAATACCAACCTATCGATTTTTAAAAACGAAATTTCCCTCATAATATGTTTACTACAACCATAATGTACAATGTGTATATTTATAAATGTAAATATTTTTCTTCTTCTGTTATTTATGAAAATAAATTTTTTTTTACCTAAGGGTGGCCAAAGTTACCCCAGGCTGGCCAAAGTAACCCGGCTTGACGGTATATATAAAGATATGAGATTTAGAGCAACGCAACATTTTAAAAAACGACCTATAGTATAAAAAGACAATTTTCCTTTAACATATTTTTACCAAGCTAGTTAGTTGAGTACGTTAGGTACGCTGGCTAGTATTTGGGAGGTCTCGGGTTCAAACCCCGGGGCCGACTGGTCAGCCATGAGTTTTTTTCAGAGGTTTCCTCATGGTAATGTAAGTCACTGCATGCAAACTTATAAGGCGAATGCTGGGCCAGTACTAATCCTCTGAACCCTACCCACACTTCCTATGTTCCATAAATATCCCGTCTCACCTATCCTTAATGCACTTGTACATACAAGTGTATCCTCTGATCTGGCTGAAGGAGTTAATCCCAAACTCAAGCTGCCCGCCTCCCTGACACATACTTCAGGGAGGAATGAAACACGTGTGTTTCCTTTTTAACATATTTAGTCAATCAACTCATGTATCACACTTCTCGATATACTCCTGATGTGCTGTCTTGATCCAATTTTAAATTTGTTTATTGGTTTTGATTGTTTGATATTTGTTGGTAGGCTATGGAATAATTTTGTCCCCAAGTACATGTAACCTCTTTGACCGATACATTTGTTCATTAACATTAACATACTTCCTTCTATTCCTTGTTTGATAGTCTTGTGCGTGGCTCCTCAATTCATCCGTATTATAAAATTATTTTTTGTTTAAGTACCTCCAAATAAAATAACTGCCTAACATCTAATATATCTGATTCAGAATAAAGCTCGGAATAAAGCAGATCATATATATATATATATATATATATATATATATATATATATATATATAAATATATATATATATATATATAAATATATATATATATATATATATATATATATATATATATATATATATATATATATATATATATATATATATATATATATATATATATATATAAATATATATATATATATATTTAAAATTCCCGCCAAGTGGAAGGCAATAAGCAAATTCGGACACTGACCTAAATATCTGCACATATATATATATATATATATATATATATATATATATATATATATATATATATATATATATATATATATCTATATGTATATATATATATATATATATATATATATATATATATATATATATATATATATATATATATATATATATATATATATATATATATATATATATATATATATATATATATATATATATATATATATATATTTAAAATTCCTGCCAAGTGGAAGGCAATAAGCAAATTCGGTCACTGACCTAAATATCTGCATATAACGCGTTGTGGATTTTGCTAATTGCTCACATCGCATACAGTTTGTATACTCACAACGCATTGTGGATAAATTAAAAAGATCCACAATGCGTTATTATATCAACAGTGAAGTACAGGATTGGATTTTAAATCCGTTTCAAACCTTCTGGACCACAATGTTCGAGATTTCTCTAAAGGATAATATTCAATAGATTATTTCAAATTGCTCGCAATACAACTGGGAACTATGAGCGATGATATTAAAATAGAAATTTGAGTCTTGAAGTCACCCCAAGTGAGCCTAACAGGTATAAATCTCCATTCAAGTATTCAATTCTTCAACCAGTCGGTATTACGATTACGGTGATATAATAATTTCAACAAAATACATTAATTGGTATTACTTCGAAACATCCACATTTAGTTCAAAAGAGAAGTCACAAGTCAGCAGTTTTAGTATCCTATATCCAGCATTGTATAATTTTGTTTTCGTCCTAATTGGGACTGCTGGAATAATAACTACAATGCAAAATGAAAAATAAAACGTGAGCAGCAGAGCTCCATCACAAAGGTCGTATTTTTCTCGGACAATGCATCGTGTCGAGATGATTTGAACAGAATAAATTGTGGTTTGAAAAAACACGCTTTAATAGCAAACCGAAATAAAAATTCCAGGATATTTTATTTTATTGAAAAAAAAAATCGGTCTATGCATCGCGTACTGAAAAACCACGGGCTTTAATTGCAAATAATAATAAAAAATAGAACATAATTCATTTTATTCAAAAAAATAAACCGGCCAAGTGCGATTCGGACTTGCGCACGAAGGGTTCCGTACCATGACTATGCCCCCCTATCCCCTTAAATAATTATTTAATTTTAATTTTATTATTCATTATTATTATTGTGAATATTTCAAATGCCTACCTGTTGCCATTATTGATATCGAGCAAAAAAGGGGCAAAAAATCCCCCCATAAATATTTATTTTATTTTGTTTTTAGTATTTTTTGTTTTAGTGGCAACAGAAATACATAAATTTCAACTATCTAGCTATCGCGGTTCTTAAGATACAGCCTGGTGACAGACAGGCAGACGGACAGACGGACGGACAGATATACAGCGAAGTCTTAGTAATAGGGTTCCGTTTTTACCCTTTGGGTACGGAACGCTAAAAAGTGCATCTCATACTGATAGCAGGTCGTGATGCGATTCGAAAGAAGTAGTCTCCACGAAGTGCAGCGCGGTTGAGGAAAATAGTTGAAACCCACAAAGGATTATATTCCATGCACTCTATCCACGTACAGAATTTCAACCCTCTTACACAATCTGCAGAAGAAGATTTCTAAAATTTTTAAAACTACGAAAAAACAAGAAATATAGGGAAGGCAGGAAGACCTAGGTCGTTAGCCCTTTGAAACATAGTTTCAATGAAGTTTATTACTACTACTATGGCTGTGGTTGAAGGATTATTTATTCATTCATGGTGATATTATATATATATATATATATATATATATATATATATATATATATATATATATATATATATATATATATATATATATATATAAATAGATATCTATATATATATATAATACAAGCCGAAAAATTGAATCCAGTCTACAGCCAAAACCGTATTTTTTAAATTTCTGAAATTTGGTGGGAAGTTAAGTCTGATCATGTAGATTCCCACTAAGACGGGGTTTTTTAAAATTCCGCCGTTAAGGGGTTGAAAAAGGGTAAAACGTGTTTTTTGATGTTTCTCGCAAAATAATGGACTTAGCGATCCCGTTCTTCCACTAAAATGTTAAGTAAAATGAACTCTAGAAAGTAGTTTCTCAGTTTTTTGAAATTCCATCATTTAGGGGTGCAAAAGGGGTAAGTCTGTTTTTTTTATATTGGCTATTTCCGGCAAAATAATCGACTTAGCGATTCCGTTCTTCCACTACAATGATCCTTATAATTTTATTAAAAAACCGTTTTTTGCATTTTTTGATGTTGTATCATTTAGGGGTTGAAAGAGGGTGAAATGTGTTTTTCATATATTGGCCATTTTTGGCTGATTCTCGCAAAATAATGGACTTAGCGATCCCGCTCTTTCACGAAAATGTTAAGTAAAATTAACTCTAGAAAGTAGTTTCTCAGTTTTTTGAAATTCCATCATTTAGGGGTGCAAAAGGGGTAAGTTTGTTTTTTTTATATTGGCTATTTCCGGCAAAATAATCGACTTAGCGATTCCGTTCTTCCACTACAATGTTCCTTATAATTTTATTAAAAAACCATTTTCTGCATTTTTTGATGTTGTATCATTTAGGGGTTGAAGAGGGTGAAATGTGTTTTTCGTATATTGGCTATTTTTCGCTGAATCTCGCAAAATAATGGAATTAGTGATCCCGCTCTTTCACGAAAATATTAAGTAAAATTAACTTTAGAAAGTAGTTTCTCAGTTTTTTGAAATCCCATCATTTAGGGGTGAAAAAGGAGTGAGTCTGTTTTTTTTATTGGCTATTATTTATATTGAAAATTTTAATTTAATACATGTTAACAAATTGGATTTTTATACAAATAAACAAATGATTTGATAAATTTTATCTTTTTTTTAATTGTCTTCACCATGCTCGAAAACCATAAAGCGCCACGAGTACGTGTTTAAAAAAAAATTATTAAAATATGAATTTTCCCAATTACGAATATGAACTATATCTTAATAAATTCATACGTATACATATATGGATACGCGGGCGAAGCCGCGACGGGTCCCGCTAGTATATATATATATATATATATATATATATATATATATATATATATATATATATATATATATATATATATATATATATATATATATATATATATATATATATATATCCATACACACATCCATAAATTTCGAAAGTCTTGATCTAGAAGGTATAAAACGAATAAAAAAACTACTCTAGCACCTGACTGTAGACTTTCAACAAAAGTTTTGTTATTTTTCTGTTCTTGTTTGGTGTGTCATTTTTTCCTAAGTATTTACGTAGTTTCGATTTCAATTGGAATTATTTATAATTTTTCTCGGCCAACTGTTAATGAATTCACGCTACAATACTTAGTAAGTAATAATAGTATCCCCACCACCCATTGCTTCCATTAACCATTCGGTATCATCCATGCTTAAGCACTTGTACATTCAGTTTCTGTTCTGGTTGAAGGAGTTTCTTCTCATAACACAATCATCCCTCAACGTTGTACATACTGGAGGGGGAAATGAAGAACGTGAACTATACCCTTTTGACGATTCCTTCTTCCTGAACTAAAATTACCAATTTGATTTGATAGCTTCCAAATGGTGCCTGCGTTTCTTTTCAGTGATCTGCCATGTTTTTATTATTAGCAGGTTTTCACTTTGAAAACCTGCTTATTAAAATGGGTGACATTAGCAAAGTTTGACCTAGGACCAAGATAGTTTTTCGTCTCATGACTTTTTATGATGCTTGGCACCAAAAGCTGAATTTCATATATCTATATATATATATATATATATATATATATATATATATATATATATATATATATATATATATATATATATATAATGTTCATATGTATGTATGTATTTTAGCGTTGTTAACATGATGAAGGCCGTAATTTTGAAGCAATAGGTGTGAAAGTTTTTTAAATAGGTAGTTTCGTATGATATCTTGGATGAGATTGGTTTTCGTGTGAATTGGTTGGGGGGTTGACCACCCTGGGGGGGGGGCAAATAATTCTTGTTTACGCGATAAATGGCGCAATTTTGTAGCAATAGGTTTCAGATTTTGTAAATAGGTATTTTTGTACAATATCTTGGATAGGATTGTTTTTGGTTCGAATGGGTTGAGGGGGTTGACCACCTGTAGGAAGAAATAAATCTTGTTTACACGATAAAGGGCGCAATTTTGAAGCAATAGGGTTGAAAGTTTGTACATAGGTAGCTTCGTATGATATCTTAGAAATAATTGGTTTTGGTTCAAATAAGTTGGGGGTTGACCCCCTGAGGGCGGAAGTAAATCTTGTTCACATGATAAAGGTCGCAATTTTGTAATAGTAGTAATAGGGTTGAAAGTTTACAAGTAGGTATTTTCGAAAGATATCTTGGATGAGATTGGTTTTGGTTCAAATTAGTTGGGGGGTTAACCCCCTGGGGGAATAAATAAATCAAGTTTACATTATAAAGGGCGTAATTTTGGAGCAATAGGATTGAAAGTTTGTGAGTATGTAGTTTCGTATGAAATATAGGATGGGATTGGTTTTGGTATGAATTGCTTGGGGGACTGACCCCCCTGGGGGTTTACACGATAGAAGGCGCAATTTTGGGACCATGGGGTAGAAACTTTGTATGTAGGTAGTTTCGTATGATATCTTGGATGTTATTTATTTCGATATAAATTGGTTGAGGGGTTGACCACCGGGAGCAGGGAATAAATATTGCTTACACGATAGAGGGCGCAATTTTTGTTTTTTGAAATTAAAACAAAAATCATGATTGAATTAATAGATTTTTTAAACTGGATATGTTTTGAACACCTGCTTTTTTAATGCAGCTCGCTGCAATAGAGTTTTTTTTTCATAGAGTGAGTGCGACAGAAATTAATCAGCGTTGGAATTTATACAGTTTGTTCCCTTGACGATACTCAATAGTAAAATAACTTTCCTGTTCACATTTTGAAAACAGCTTCAATTGAAATATATTATATATTGCTTGATCAAAAATACATTTTGAATCTTGCAAAATCCACAAGTGCGGCTGTCACAATCTGTTGTTGTGTTAGAATATTTATTCTAAACGTTTTTTTGCACATGAGTTTCAGTGTTCTCATTGGAACCACGAAATAAATAATTTGCATTAAATTGTGCTTCAGGAATGAAATAATGTTGCTAAGACGAGTTTTATAAATGCTTCTAAGAGGGCCTTAAATACGTTAAAAATGACTTAAGCGCCCGATTTTCCTAATACCAACGACCTAATTCAACCTTCAAAAAGTGGATGAACTAGTTATAGGCATATCATCAGTTTGATTGTTTATTTGGGAATAAAACTTGGTTAATTTCGTTTGAAAAGAGCATCGAATGAACACTGCTCAAGAGATGCGCATGAAGTCAACAACGAATTAGTTCTAGTATTCTAAAAATTGATAACGAATGTTGATACATTAATGTTTTGATAGAGCATTTAAATCTGAAATATCTATGATCACGAAAAAGTCATCATTCACTGTTCACTGTTTATTCGATTTTAATGTTGTAGTTTGTCATGAGGTCTTGCCATTGGGTCGGATAGTCATATAAGGTATTCTACCGGGAATTTTTCATCGTTTTGAATCCAACATCAATTCATGACAATTTAGTTTTTCTTGACATTCTCTCTAGGCCCAGAACCGTTGAACATCTGATATTGCTGATGATTTTATACTTGAGTTAACTTCAAGATTCCAAAGTAGTAAACAATGCTAACCACGTGATTGCTACGTGTCATACGAATTCGTGTTGTGTTATGGAAGCTCACTGGGGTAAGGAAGTATATTAAAGTATTCGAATTCCTATGATACGTGTCGACCTCACGATCAGCATTGTTTACTGCGTTGAAATCTGCAAGTTGATTCCCGTATACGCATTCACGTGACTAGTATCGATAATATGAAAATATCAATATTGAAAATATTTGAGGAAATCGTTTAGCGAATTATAAGTGATAATAGAAATTGAGATCCAGAAGGGCTTCGAAGATTGACGGGAAGATTCCTGGAGAGGATACTTTTTTTACATACAGCGATTTTTAAGGCAGCTGTGCTTCATTATAATTGTGAATTACTGTTTTTTTTGACGTCTTGTTGAATTTTCCGTGAACAACTAATTGACTTACTCAAAAATGAATGAGAAAAATAAATAACTTTCTTCATTCTTTGAATAATGAAGAGAGAGATGAATGCAGGGGTGTAGCTAGCATTTTTCTGCTGTGGGGAGGTGTAAGGAGAGGCTGGGTCGATAAAACCTGTTTTTCTTCGCAATCCTGTAATTTTTTTAATCACGTAATACACTTAAAATATGAAATTTACTTTGCTTTATTCACAACTTTATAATTCATTGTTATTTATAGAGCTACCATTCTTTAAACTTTACTTTCAGTTGTACTCAAATAAATAAGTCCTAGTTTTTCTGCTGTGGTGATGATGATAAAAGCATACACTTTTTACCTGGGATTGTTTCCGTTGCAGAACGAAGTTATCAAAATTTGTTAAAATTTTTCCAAGTGTCGTCAGTTTTACGTAGATATTTCTTGTTTGATCATGGTTTTTGCCGAACTCCACAGCTTCTGCAGATTGAGCTAGAGGGTTGAAGTTTGGTACGTACATTGAGTTTATGTTAATTTAAGATCCTTTTTAGGATTCAACTCTTTTCCTCCACTGTGTTGTACTGTCTTAGGTGTTTGAATAACTTCCAAATAATATATAGTTACTTTGATTCAAAGTTTTTTGCTGAGTCACGAGAATGAATTTCTGGTACAGTTCCCAATATTGCAATTTTGTATAGTTGGCAGCAGTCACGAATAGTTCACCTAATTCACGTCAATTCATCATATTTTACGTTTTTATTTGTCATACCCTGCAATACAAACGAGGAAATGAGCATGATGAATTTTGCAATTATGTATTCGTGTTGATAGAATTATTAATATTTGTGTTCTGTTAGCTGCTTGAAAAATTAATAATTAATAATAATATTTGCCTATAGATGACATTTCATAACTCAGTACCTATATCGATTCAGTAGTTCGTAGGTTTAAGTAACAAAAATTTAGAAACGGACGCTGTTTTGATATAAAAATTTCAAGTGGCATTCTTGTATTATATAATATTTAATATTTTTCTAATTTCTTTAGATGATTAGGTATTAGATAATTTCCACCTTTTAACAAAAATGATGTTTTGTTCATTTTTAGATAGTTGGCAATTACTTTTCTATATTATTACATAAAGTTTCCTTAAAATAAATTTCTGTAGTAAAGAAGATTTTTGAATTTAAATCTATATTACGATCACTACTTCTATTAAAGGAATTGCGTGAGTGTTCGTACTCATTTTTGTTTTTTTACATTCAAATTCTTAACCCCCTAAATTATTTGTGATGAAAACCTTGAAAACCACGGAAGAACATGAAATCTTTGTATTAAATTGTCGACGGTTAGGCAAAGAAGTTGAAACCTCGATAACATCAACAAAATGTACCAAATGTCAACCCTCTAGCTTAATCCGAAGAAAAAAAAATCATTCTTGTTAAGAAAAGACAAGTATCTACTATATATATATATATATATATATATATATATATATATATATGTATATATATATATATATATATATATATATATATATATATATATATATATATATATATATATATATATATATATATATATCTATAATATATATTACTTAATAATTTCGACCAATCTGTACCTACAATATAAAAACGTCTTATATTATCGGGAATGTGGTCTGTAGACTCAATAAACTCTTTGTCTTTTTTTCAACTCAATATTTAGCCATTTATATTACAGCTTCATCAGGAGTACTAAAAAAATATAAAAATTAAAAACTAAATTTTTTACATTTTTGATTTCTCTTATATAACACTACACAATTAAAATGACATATACAATTTTAAAGAACATAACATTTGGCACTCACAAGAATAGAGTTGGTTCTTAGTTGTACTATATCGAATGCATATATCTACCATCTCAACACAAATCGAAACTAACAATGAATTCCCTCTCACTGAAGACAACGGGACGAACAAATGGCAACAAAGACTACATTGAAAAACGATTAGATTTAATTCAAAATATTTATATAGATTTCACTCGGTTGGTCTGTGTCTGATTTAAAATTCACTGCATTCACATCATGACTTAAGTGTACCATTTCCAGAAATAACCTACTCTTTATTATAATTATATTCTGTTTCTAGTATTTTGACATTGTCGAAATTAAAATGATGTCCCATTTTTTGATAGTGGTTGACTAATGCACACGAATTTTTTCCTATTTTACAGTCACTCTTATGTTGCGTCAACCTTTGTTTCAACCACTGCTGCGTTTGACCAATGTAACTACTGTTACATTCCATACATGGTATTCTATAGATGACATTATTTTTATATTGTAATGGTGTTTTATCCTTCATTCCAGTAAATAGTTTCGAGCTATTATGGGTATTATACTTTGCTATTTTTATTTCTGGAAATTTCTTAAATATGTTCATAATCGACTGTGTCACTTTACCAACATACGGCAATCTCTTGTATTTAAATATTATATTTGCTATAACAGTGTTGTACTTCTGATTATTTGGATGACTAGAATGAAAGTTTACAAATCTACCAGAACAAGTTGTTTTCTGATATCAATCCAATTCAATTTCATTTTTATTATTTCTTATTACTCTGGTATCTACAAACTTGTATATGAAAGGAAATTTAAATGGTAATCTTGGAATGATATCATCAAACAAGTGATCCAATACAATAGTTGCTAATATGGGACTTATAGGTGATCCCATTGGTGTCCTAAAAATCTGCCTGTAGAAATTGTCATTATAGCTAAAATAAGTGTTACTTAATAAGAACCTAACAAGCAACAAAAAACTTTCCCTGGTCAGAGTAGTGTTAACTGCAATCAGATGCCACTTCACTTTAACGACCTCCATTATCAGCTCAACTGGTATGTTGGTAAAAAGAGAGACTGCATCGAGTGAAACCAATCTATAACCATTGGGCAATATACTACCTCTTATTGTATCGACAAAACAAAACGTATCATCTATATTATAATCATTGAGGTCAAAGAATGATATCTTCAATATGTCAGCTAAAATTTTTGAGTACTGTACTCAGGAAAAGTAGAATTATAAACAAGTAGTTTATTCGTCTGCTGTTCACTCAAAACAAAGAGTTTATTGAGTCTACAGACCACATTCCTGATAATATAAGACATATATATATATATATATATATATATATATATAAGTGTATATATATATATATATATATAAATATATATATATATATATATATATATATATATATATATATATATAAATATATATATATATATATATATATATATATATATATATATATATATATATATATATATATATATATATATATATATATATATATATATATATATATGTATATAAACCTATATACCTATCTATAATGTCAAGCATAAAAGATCCTCATATAATCGTGGTCTAGGAGGTATAAAACGGATTGAAAAACCACCCCCGCACCACACTGTTGACTCTCGATACAGTGCTATAGTCGGGAAAAATACGACTAAAAATTAATGTATTATGATTATTATATACCAAAACTATAAAATTGATTTTATGCAGGTCGAGAGATGCAAGCTAAATGGAAAGCATTAAGAGACAGCTATAGAAGAACAATTCGAATAGAAGAAAGAGATAGAAGACTGGGTGTGAGTCCTGGCCGTCGAAGCAAATATTACTACTTTGACCAACTTAATTTTTTGGCTGAACATTGTGGACCGAAAGTGTAAGAAATTGAAATATTTCCTCTACAAGGATTTTGAATAATGAACAACTCCCAAAACAATCCATCTTAGTGCTATCAATTATATTGAAATAAACTTTTAACAGAATAATTTCAAGATATTCGATATTGTTTCCGTAAATTCACTTAACTATTTATTGATTGATATCTGGTCGCATTTTCATAAGAATTTGATCAATCTGATGAGAATAATCGTGTAGGTAATCTCAAATTGATTAATATGCAGTTACAGTGAATTAGAAATTCGAATATCATAACTTTCTCTTTAAGATATTGAGATAACAAAATGAATTTTCAAAGAACTTCTAGTTGATTGTTATATAACGGGAAATACGAAAAAATTCTATAATCTATATTACACGAATATCTCGTCTATTACTTAACTCATAATAAGTGCAGAATATCTGCAAAAATTAATGTTAATGAATCGATAGAATTAGCTAATGAATCGATATGAAAGTGAAATGCATCTTATTTTCACACGTTTCAAGAAATTGACTTCACTCTCAGTTTTTGATATTCATGCTCCTCTTCTCTAATACAGACTTTCAAGTGTGAATAAAGTGAATTTCAACATGAGATTAAATATTGTGAGCGGGATTTTTCAAAGTTGACTCTTCTATTTAATATTTCAGGTTACTTAGTTGGCTTGGTTCTTTTGTTAGATTTTTTTCAGCTTACTAAATTTATATTTTATTTTTTTTTTAATCGTTAGATCCAGAAACTATAATAATTTAGAAACTGGTATTCATAAAAAATTACGTACAAGAATTGATGATTTTTATATATATTATATCTAAGCCAGCAGAAATTTTTCATCAAAATATCAGGATTTTCTCTCACTAGTACAAAAGCAAGAATATCTCATCAGGGCCGCAGATACATATACAATAGTGAATTATTTAAAAAGCTTAGGCAAATATAGCTTCAAAAAAAAATTCAATAACTTTATTCTTCCAAACTCATAGTTTATTGTTTCTATTCATCACAATATCACAAAATAGAAGAAAAGAGCCCACTGTGGGAATTTGTGAATCTTTGCCCAGTACTGCAGACTCTGGTGCCTCTTTTAGTGGAGCTGTTAAACGTGCATGGCTTTATGTAGGAAGAGTAGATCAAAGTACAACTGATAATAATGTTAAAAATTATCTTAAAACGAAGTTTCCTGGTAGAGAATTTTTAGTAGAAAAACTACCTAAGAGGGATGATGCTAAAAGCGTGGCCTTCAAGGTTGCAGCGGACATATCACTGATGGAGGAGTTACACAAACCTGAAACTTGGCCTAGTGGAGTTATGGTAAAGCAGTTTAGATTTTTTCGGAACTGGAAAAGGAATGAACCAGTACAAAACACCACAGGTAACCACTTTACTGAATATTAACATAAATGGCATAGGGAATAAAATGAATAGAATACGAATGTTCCTTGAACAGAACAGGATTGACATACTATGTATTACAGAACATTTTGTACCAAAGCAAAATGTTGATAATATTTTTTTAGATGGGTACACAGTAGGAAGTAATTTTGCAAGAGCTAAATATATACACGGTGGGTTTCTTTTGGGTTGGGTGATTTTGATTCGAAATCACCTTAAATTCACTGAGATTGAAGAAATTGAACATTTATCTATTGAAAAGGATATTGAACTTGCTGCTATTGAAATAAAATGTGAAAATCTGGTTATAATTTCAGCTTATAGATCCCCAAATGGCGACAGTAAGAAATTTCTTGATATTCTAAATGAAGCTCTTTCCATGGTTGACAATAGTAAGAAGATAGTATTAGCAGGAGATTTCAACATAGATTTCAGAAATAAAAGAGAAAGTCATGATTTAATAGTTTTATTTAATACATTCAATATGAAAATTACAACAACTGAGACCAGTCGAATAAATGGCAAAAGGTGTACAGATAACGTTGTGGTTAACTTCGGAATGTCTGGATCTGCAACGAAAACAGAGAACATGCACATGGGAGATCATCTAGCACAAATTAGAAACTTACCTGTAATAACTCTACGTGGCAAGAAAGCTGAATTGGCTTCCATGAGGAAATATGATTCTGCTGCTCTATGTGGTTTTCGGGAGGCATTATCGGGTGTGGGATGGAACGATGTTTTGTCAGGCCTCTGCTGAGGATGCATATAATTGTTTTCACGGCTGTTTTTTTAGGCTTTCAAGGAATATTTTCCTGTAATTAAAAAAACAGTAAGACCATCTGGTTGTGGTAACGTAGGATATAAAAAATTTGAGTATAGTGAGAATCTTAAAACAATGAAGAATAGACTGGATGCTTTGGGTGTTATCTCTCAAGTGACGAAAGATAACTCGATATATCGAGACTATGTCAACTTCAAAGAAAAATTCTTCAAAATGGTGGATATAGAAAAAAGGACTAAAAACGAGCAGTTTATAAATGAAAGTGAAAACAAACAAAGGGCGGCTTGGAAAATAGTTAATCACGAAATTGGATCTAGTAAGGCAAGAAAACAGAAAATGAACTGTAGAAATTATCATGGTAATGCGGATGATTTCAATAATTTCTTCTTGAGTGTCCCTGAACGGATTCTTCGTGATATTGGTTGCAATTCCCCTGATCCTACCACATATATGAAAAATTTCAATCTGCCTAACAGAACTGGATTCATTGTTTCTTGATTCTACAGATATCTCTGAAATCAGCAGTATTCTAGCAAATCTCAAGAAATCAAAATCTGAGGATATATATGGTTTATCTAATGATTTCATCAAGCGCCCCGATATATCTGGTTTGATACTTGAATCGCTGGTGATAATAATAAATAAATGTCTTGTTGAAGGTGTTTTCCCTGATAAATTGAAGCACTCAAAGGTTGTACCAGTTTATAAAAATGGTGACGGTGAAAACTGTAGTAGCTATCGTCCTATTTCGGTTATTCCAGTTTTTTCAAAGATTTTGGAAATTATTATGAAGACGCGTCTGGTCAGCTATTTTGAGAGTCTGGAATTATTTGTTGAGGAGCAACATGGCTATCTGAAGGTACGATCTGTCATAACTGCAATCAATGGTGTGATTCAGAGTGCGATTATGGGTCAGGATGGGATGGAGCAGTTGATGGTGACATGCTGTGATCTGTCGAAAGCGTTCGATACGGTAGATCACCGGAACCTTCTCGAAAAATTATCGTTTTATGGAATCAGGGGTGTACCAATGAATCTTATGAAGTCATACTTGGAACATAGAAGGCAGACCGTGAGTTGGAATGGAAGATATTCAGATACAGGAGAAGTATTATATGGAGTCCCGCAAGGTTCAATATTAGGACCTATACTTTCTATTATATATATAAATGATCTGGTTTGTAATTTAGAGAGTGCTGATGCCTGTCTTTATGCTGATGATACCACGCTGATTTTGAAGGATACCACCGTTGATGAATTGCAGAAGAAAAAACAAATTGTTATGAAGAACACAAGCTCCTGGATGTCGTCTAACAGGTTAAAATTAAACGATCAGAAAACTCAAAGTTTGATCTTCAATCAGAAACCTGAGAAATCAGTTAAGTTTCTTGGCATGTACATTGATAGCGGCCTAAATTGGATGAAACATGTTGAAGAGTTAACTAAGAAGCTCACCTCTGCAATTTTCAGTCTGAGAACCATCAAGACGGTAGTCACTTTGAAAGCTCTGAAATCGGTCTACTATGCCAATTTTCATAGTCACGTCAACTATGGCATAATGTTCTGGGGGATGGCATCGGGAGCTAAAAGCATTTTCATTCTGCAAAAAAGCCATTAGAGTTATTTTTAACTTGGGGTATAATAGGTCTTGCCGAATGGCATTCAAAGATCATGAAATACTTACAGTTCCATCACTCTTCATATACAACTCACTGTGTTATGTGCATCAGAACTTGGGGGATTTTCCTACCAATTCTGTAAACCATGTATATCAAACAAGAAATAAAGACTCCTTGCAGATCCCAATGCATCGTCTGAGGCGCCCACAACAGGGCATTGACTTCTGGGGCCCCAAATTATATAATAATCTTCCTTCTGAGTTTCATAACAAGTCCCAGATGAACTTCAAGAGGGAAGTGAAAAGACCACTTTTAAATGAAACTATATATTCCGTGGAAGAGTTCTTGTCAAGAAAGAAAATGTAATAATGTTTGTTTTGATTTTGTTGTGTTTGTACGCATGATTGTTGCCAATGTGATATTTCTTGTATTTATACTGTGATGAGATATTTCTTATATTTTACTGTCGACACCATTTGTAATGTTTATTACAAATAAAGATCTATCTATCAATAGTAGATTAACAGCAGATACGGGTACTCAGGATTTAAGCTGGGAGAGTCTGATTTATTGCCCAGTCGAACACATATTTTGTTCTCCGATTTTCTGAATAGATTTTCAAATTATCACAATAATCATAATCCTATTTTCTAACAGCAAAGTTAATGAAACTCCATAGCATTAGTTGTTAATTGGATACTATGGAAATTTATATGTATATATATATATATATATATATATATATATATATATATATATATATATATATATATATACATCAAGATGATTATATTTACAGAATAACGTTTGTTTTATTGATTGTACCACCACCTTTGAAACTCCAAGTTTTGTTACTTAAGGTAATGAACTGCTGTCTTGTCTCTATTAGGGGCGTACCAAAGTATCGAACGACGCAATTTATGTTATAAAATTAAGGTTAGTTTTCATGTTCACCCAGTTTCCATGGTGTTAAGAGATTTAAAAACTTCACAGTTTGATCAGTTAACCAGCTAATCAACGTATTGGAAGTTTTGCTATCTCTCTTTTGACTTCTCGATTTATATATCGAGTTTCTGCTTTACTTATTTCAGCGTCTCTATCATCTAGTGCTCTATTCTGTTAGGTACCTTACCAATAGGGTCCTTGGTCATTTTTCGAGGCTCTGAGATCTAGTAACTTCAGTTATACATCCCTTCATGATCTTTTATTCCTCTTCAACAATACTTGTTTCAAAGCTGAGAGAGCCCACCCACTAACTGCTTCAGTTTTACACCATTTTATGTATTCATATTTCTCCTCCATATGCCGTGCTTCAAGACTGATTTTCTTCCAATCTCCGAAAGCCTTTTCAGAAGTTTCACTTACCAGGCTTTTTATGTGCTCATATTGCTTCGAAATTAATTAATTTCGAAGCAATATGAGCACATAAAAAGCCTGGTAAGTGAAACTTCTGAAAAGGCTTTCTTCCAATCTCCGAGACTCGGAGAGCCTTCCTAGTAGTACCAGTTATACTGCTACTATTTATCAAATCCTGCTTAAAAACTAAGGAATTCCATTTAGATTATTCTAACTTGTATGCAATGGGTGTCCATTGCACGCTTAGCATTGCCCAGACCTGTATCTTCGGGGCTATGTAGTAGTGTTCGCAGAGCTGGATTGAATTTCTTAATCCTCTGACTTTTTTGTCAAGAAGCGGTAAGTTTTTCTTAAGGTTTCATCGCTGCACTGTAATCAAATCCTGTACTACCCTCGGAGCACTTTACCATTGGCGGAAATACTGAGGTGAGTACAAATTACAATACCGCCAGAGGGAAATCGTAGTATAAAAAGACTTTACATCGGAACCTGCAAAGAGGAACTACACGTCTTATTATCGAGGTGTGTGACGCCAGAGTACAATATGTTTTGTTTATCGACTTTGAAAATTACTGCGCTCTATAAACGCTTAAAATCAATATCATAAATCATTATGCATGATTTGAATATATATATATATATATATATATATATATATATATATATATATATATATATATGTATATATATATATATATATATATATATATATATATATATATATATTATATATATATATATATATATATATATATATATATATTCAAATCATGCATAATGCTTTATGATATTGACTTTAAGCGTTTATGGACCACAGTAATTATCAAAGTTTCATAATGTAATATTTATTCTTGTTAGGTCACATTGAATAACACAATTTAGGAGTCATGTAAATTATTGTCTATTGACGTTTCGACCATTTTGTGGTCTTCTCAAAATCTATAAAATTAAATGCACCGTGCTGGTGGGTCACCACCAACACGGTCTGTGATAATAAGTGCTGTAGGAATGTTTTATTATTTATTGTTCTTATTTTAGTGTGTTGATCATCTACGTTTATATATATATATATATATATATATATATATATATATATATATATATATATATATATATATATATATATATATATATATATATATATATATATTCATTTTGGAAATATATAGAGGAAACCAAAACTCACTCAGATGTTTTGTGTCTGTCGTTTATTGTTTCTCTACTTTCTGTTCTATATGTATTATTTCCCATAATTCTCCTTTCATTCGGCTGGGTTCAATCGTCAGTTTCTTCATAATTAAACTCTTGTTTGTTAGCTGCCTTGTATTTGTTTAGTGCCGTTGTTGAAGTTTTGATATATTTATGTGACGTGATATTATTGGTCTGTCGTATATATTCTCTGTTACAATGGCCCATGGTGGTGTTTCTGTTTTCAATAAAATATGATGAAAATATCTTTTACTTGGTTTTGTGGTGTATGAACAATTTTCAGACTGACTGGTTTCAGTTGTGATTTCTGGCGATTCTAATTAAAGTCCAGAATGAGTATTCTGTTCTTTTCTGTGCCACTTGTGAATGAGTATTTTGTTTTGATGTCCTAACTTATATGTACGATTTTACAAATATATATAAATAAATAATATTAATAATAATGAATTTATTCGTGGTAAGAGAAATCGATACAATAATATCCAATTTGAAACAATATCAATACGAATGATGTGTCTGAGTGGTGCGTTTCAAATCAGCTGAACCTTAATGTTGCTAAGTGTAATGTTGTGACATATACCAGGAGGAAAAATATTATTCACTTCGATTATAATGTTGAAAATAGCATTTTGGCTAGGGTATCTGAGATTCGTGATCTTGGTATTTTGTTTGATCAACGTTTCACGTTTGTCCCTCATATAAGTGCTACGCTCTCGGCTGCATTTAAAACCTATGGTTTCATTGTGCGCAATGCCAATCACTTTCATGATAAGGGAACTCTATTGCAGTTGTTCAATTCTTTAGTGAAGAGCAGATTAAAATTCGGTTGTATGATTTGGCGTCCTATCTACAATGTTCACAAGTATCATTTGGAGTCAGTGCAGCGGAGGTTCCTTAAGTATCTGGTGTGGAGAGAGGATGGTGTTTACCCTTCAAGAGGTTTTGATCAGGATAACTTATTGAACAGGTTTGGGGTTAAATCGCTTGAAGTCACCAGAAAACTTCTCTCTTTGAAATTCTTATATAAACTATTACACGGCTGTATTGACTGTCCCTCTTCTGGCTATGGTGAAATTTCAGGTGCCTAGGCTGTGCTCAAGATGTAATGAACTATTTTTCTTGGCCACTCCAAGAACCAATTCTCTTGTACAATCGCCTATTAGATACATGTGTTCATTATTCAATGAGGTTTCTGATAGTTGCGATGTGAACTTTGATACGTTTTCAGCCATAAGTCGAGTTTTTTTGGAGTATCTGGATAGATAGACATAAGTGATATTGAGTTCTTATCGTTTCTCAAGTTATTATTGTATTAATATCTTAAAGTAATATTTTTTTTCTTTCTTTTTTCTGTCATTTCATTTTTTTAAAAGTTAATTTTAGTTATTGTAATACTAATATTTTTGAAGCCGCTTCTGTTAATTTTTATTTAGTTATTTAAGAATTTTTCCTGTAACTGGGTTTTCTTTTTACATGTAGGAAATAAAGGCCTTATTATTATTATTATTATTATTATTAATACGAACAAGAATATGAATAAACATGATAATATCCACAGAAGCATTTTACATATTTTTTTGTGAAATTACTATAAAGACAATTACAAATAAATAAATAGGAAAAAGTCAAGTGTCAAATAAATGTACATAAAATTTTTTTTCCAGATAGTATAGTACATATACACTATACATGAACATGAGTATTAATATATTTCAACATAGATAAATACAAGCACAAAACAATATATTCCAGAGGTTACCTTCTTTTTGTTTTCTTATTTGTTTTTATAGTTGTTCATCCTTCGATCAATTCATGAATATCCGCTCTTTAATTTTTCCTTATGAATGATATGATTGCTTTTTAAAGCGTTTCAGAGATATTTTATTTGTAATTTCTTTTGGTAAATAGTTCAATAATTTTGTCTAGATACCAATAGCTCTAATGTCCAATTGATTTAGAAACCAGTGGTAAATAATAGTGGTGCCTTGTTCTTGTCGCAATATGAATATATATATATATATATATATATATATACAGTGGCGTAGATAGGGAGGGGGATCAAGGGGATCAGTCCCCCCCCATGAGCCTACGATAATTATAATAGAACTGAATAAAAGTCTTCGTATCTATGTACGTATTTAAGTACTTTACATGAAATTTACTGGGCACTAGCACCTTTTCTGCTATTATGTATGTGCAATTATAAAAATATCACCTAGATATGTTTTTGTGAAGGCTGTGCAATTGAGTATTGTATAATTTCCGCGCTTCGAACAGGCCGACCAATCAGGAATGGACATAATTTTAACATTATAAAGTAACTAGTAGTTTTGAGCATATTTTATTCAATGTTGAATTATTATTTTTGATCGGTCACTATGAGCAAAAAAGTTCAAATGGCTTTAATGGAAAATTTTTAATTCGAAAGGAAGAAGTCAACCAAAATCTCCACGCACTTCTCTTTCTAAATTGTATACTATACTTACTATTAAACAAAAGTGCTCGAGCTTTTGTTTAATGGTGTAGTATTATATCTAAAGCAGTTTTGTTCAATAGTATAGGTAGTATAAAATTTAGAAAGAGAACAAGTGCGCTGAGGTTTTGGTTGACTTCTTCCTTCGTACATAAAATTTTCCATTTCAGCCATTCAAGCTCTTTCAAATAAGGTTTTTGGTTCTAGTGACCGACTAAATTCGCTGAATTTTGGATTTGATTTTCAATTTAATTACTCCATAATATTTTGAAGTTAATAAAAATTGTCGAGTTAGGAAAAATTTTCTTGCGATGGCTGGACTTCTACATCATGACTCTTGGAGAAAGATTTACTTATCATGAGAATACAGTCTAGTTTACAAGTGCTTTTGTGTTCAACTTTTTTCATCAGTCTCGGAAGAATATGAGCAAATGGCATGTAGATAGTTTTTGAAAAAATTGAGTTCCGTTCGGGTTAATTGTAAAAGTGATAAACAATTTACTGAAAGAAAAAAAAAAGCTTGTTATTTCAAATATCTCAAAACCAATAGATATTTGGATATCTAAATAAAGATACAAAAAGAAGGAGGAAATTTCCTATAAGAAATTTTTAACTCCCGGAACTGTAGGATAAATATTTATAATTTTCTCAGAGGGGTAAAAATACGGCCGAAAACAGGTAATCTGGCTTGCGAAAGTCTCGCCCATTAGGGGACACTTCAACGATAAACATTATTTAACTATATTAAATATGAAAATTAAGGAATAAAAAATTTCGGGTTCTTACTGGATAGGTAAATGAACAATAATCCAGCGACAACAAATTCTTATCGCTATTTTTCGCGCATTAGTTATGCATTAGCTTTTTGCTACTTGAACAAGAACATTGCAAGTGTGTTAACTGTTGAATTATGAATCTGATATTTTTTTCGTTTCTTGGAACTAGTTTCGAAAGACCTCAGAATAGATCCCCGTTAAAAAATTCGATTTTTTAGTTTTTTACTAACAATTTACTTAGTTGCAAAATTAAACACTCTAATCATAACTTCTTTTTCCTGATTCTCTTATAAACAACGTATTTATTTACAATTGTTCAAATAATACGAGATGAATATTGAAAATAACCATTTCCATGTAGCTTCCGATAATAAAAAACGGACCATTAAATTCATTTCGATTTTGCAAAACTACGTAAATTGTTAGTAAAAAAACTGAAAAATTGAAATTTTTTATTTTTTCAACGGGGATTTACTTTAATAGCTCCAAGGATGAAAAAATCTCAGATCTTTACTTGAACAGTTATCACAATTTTCATGTTCAAACACCAAAAAATTGTTGATTAACTATTGCATAACTTATAGAAAAATTTCTATCATCGCCGGATTATTGTTCATTCACCGATTCAGTAACTTTTCATATTTTATATGGTTAAATAATGTTTATTGTTGAAGTGTCCTAAATGGGTGTGACTTCCCCAAACGAAGTTACCCCTTACCTAGCAGTATTTTTACCTCTCTGAGAAAATTATGAATATTGATTCTACAATTCCGGAAGTTGAGTTTTTCTTTTGGGAAATTTCTTCTTCTTTTTGAATCTTTCTTCAGATTTCAAAATCTCAATTATTTTTTGACATATTGGCAAAAAACCAATCCCCTTTTTTCAGTAGGTATATTGTTTATAACTTTCACAATTTTCGCTAGCGAATTTTTCATTTTCTCAAAAAACATCAACATGCACAAATCGTATAACACTTTGCTTTTGTTTTTCCGAAACTGCTGAAAAAAGTTGAACAAAAAAGCACTTTCACTAGACTATTTTTATTAACTCCAGGGACCTACAATTTAACGCCGGTTCCCAACGGCCGATGGGCTTGAATCTAAGTCATTACCCAACCTTCTCGTTAGTTGAAAGTGCGGAAGAAATATTTATTTCGTCAAGGCGATGTTAAGCCAAAAAAAATTTCTTCTGCTTATCTTCTACTACATGAAAGATTATTTTCATCAACAAATAAAACTTATGGAATTTTACACTAAGTCATATCCCCCCCCATCGCAAAAAGCTATCTACGCCACTGTATATATATATGAATATTGTTATTTTGAATTTAATAATGTATATTTATTCATCACAATTTCTCGTGGATGTCAGTGACGCTGATATAAACCGAAGTAGTTTCATTTGCGATGGTCAGTAGATAATACAAGAATTTGGTCAACTCACTCTAGCTCGACTGATACCAAATGCACTTATCGATCAAATAAGCCAAAAGTAAGATAACCCTGTTCTTAAGCCGCGGTGATTTGCAGAAATTCTAAAATACCGTTATGAAATCAATTGAGGTCTCTCGACTTGAGTGAGAAATCCCTTCGTGGAAGTTTGTCAGATCGAAGTTGCTTTGAATTGTTCCCGAATTTTAATGATATGACTACAAACTCTACTATTTACTGCTATGCTGTGAATGAAGGTATTTCATGTGGAAATTCATAGAGCCAGTTTCCTTTCAGGATTGTTCTAAACAATTCTAATTATTGAATTATACTTGTCGCGAAACTGATCCAGCTGTTCATATCACATAAAAAGATCTCAGATTTGGTATTTGGGGTTGTTTTAGGGGCAACACAAATTTCTCAGAATATGTATAAAATCAGTCAAAGGGAAGAGAGTGGCTAGAAGATGCAGAAACGCATGGCAAAAGATTTGGATGTTAATTATAAACATTGGGCTTTTTGTGGGGCGTATGAAGCTAAATGAACTAATTTTGGAATGCTTTTTTCATCCCCCCACCCTAACCAAAATGCGTTACAAAACCCTAACAACACGCGTGGCAAAAGATTTGGATGTTAATTATAAACATTGGGCTTTTTGTAGGGTGTATGAAGCTAAATGAACTAATTTTGGAATGTTTTTTTCATCCCCCCACCCTAACCAAAATGCGTTACAGGGTTGAAAATTAGTACATGGATTAAGTTGATGTTTATTTATTTATTTATTTATTTATTTATTTATTTATTTATTTATTTATTTATTTATTTATTTATTTACCAATTTAGGTTGCAAACAGTACAAAGTACCAAAACAGCATCCACTACGTGTATAAAATAAACTTAACCTACAAACTAAACAATTTATATTCTAAATAATTAGTACATAATAAACTTAATAAACTTAAAATGACAAGAACAAACTGAAATTATTCTTAGTCGTCTAAATTCCTAAAAAGTATTGTTTTAGACGGTGCTTATAGTATTTTATTGGCAAAACAAAAATATCCAGCTTTAGAAAATTATTATGAAGATTGAACAGTGACTGAAATCTACAGATTGGAGAATTCTGTCCTAGGTTAGTTCGGTGAAAATCCACTGCAAACAGATCTCTATTTCTTGCGTTGGCCCTTGGTGTTCTTAGATTAATTCTAGATAATAGATCATTAGAATCAATATGATTATTTAATATTTTGTAGAGCATAGATAGATCGGTTATAATTCTTTTGTGTTCAAGTGATACAATTTTAAATTTAGATTTGATATTGGAATAATTGTGATTAACTACCGGTGTATTGCTCTTAAATCCAAGATATCTTAAAAATCTATTTTGTACACGTTCCAGACGTGTAGTATGTATGTTGTATTTTGGATTCCAGATGACAGAGGCAAAAGAGAGTTTACTATGGACAAACGCATAGTAAAGAGACAAGATGGATTGAGGATTCCTGAAATCTACTGAATTTCTTTTTATAAATCCCGCCATCCTATTCGATTCAGTTATTACTCTTTCTATATGCATTTTAAAAGTCCAGTTATCATCCAGAGTAACTCCCAGATCTCTAATTTCCATGACCCTTTTCAAATTACTTTTATTAATGGAGTATAGCGACGTGATTTTATTGATATTTTTTGTGAATGAGATATAGAAACATTTAGCGGTATTCAGATAGAGTTTGTTTTCCTGGCAGTATCGTTCCAAACGTAGAAGATCTTCTTGGATCTTCAGGCAGTCAGCTGGGGACTCGACATTTTTGTATATTTTCAAATCATCTGCAAACAACAGAATTTTGCAATGTTTAAAACAGTTTTTTATTGAATTTATATAGATTATGAAAAATAACGGACCCAGATGACTACCTTGAGGTACACCAGACGTCGCACCAAAAAAGTCCGACGTATGCCCATCAACTATTACTCTACTATTTTTGCCTGTAATATACGAACAACATAGTCTGATCATAGTCGCATCCACACCGGCCTCTTCGAGCCTTTGTATTAATAATTGAAAATCGATCTTGTCAAATGCCTTCCATGTTAGGAAAGTGCCATTTTTATGTTGAGATTCCTTGTTTTTTCCTGGTTTTTAACTGTGCATCTCCGAAGTTGGGTTCTTGTAATGAAAAGAAAATACACAATGAAAATCAACGTGAAAAGATGAGAGTGGTCTTGTCCAGTTCAATTCCAGTTTTTTCATAATATATGCAACCATTTGTAGGCTCACTTATCCAATCAATTATTATTAGTTTCATGTTATTAAAGAAAAAATTGAAATATACAAGTTCGATCTTCTTCAATATCTCTCTTGCGATAAGTCATACCTATACTGATTTATATTTGTGTAGGATGCCGTGGAATAATCTCAATTAGAAAGGGCCACCGCGACTCGAAAAATTTGGTACGCGGATTGGGTTAATGATAGGGAGGTAACTTTTTGTAGTTTCTACGTTTTCCGTTAGCCGCTATCATTTTAATATAGAGATTTCTTTTTTTAGTGTTTTAGGGTTTCATTCACCTCCACAGTATTTTCAAATTGACCCAGATAGTGAAGAATTGGAATATAAAAAGGAAAAAAAATGAGGGGAAAATACGAACTATGAACGGAGCCCTGCTGCTCACGCGTTTTTCGTAGTGCAGTAGTTGATCTTTTTTAATATTCATGATGAGGAAACACAGCTTTCATCAATCAATCAATTCATCATCAGCTAGGTATCAATGTAATATCACAACTTTTCGTTATGATCAAATTTAGAGTAGTTCTCCACTTAGTCTGGCTGATGACGGTCTAGTGGCCAAAAATTGCATGGCAGTGCACTGTTAATCGACAATTTGTGACATGAAACGAAGTATAATTAAAACTGTATGTTGTCATCAAGATAAATTATCACGTTATACGGACTGATTCCATTCCATCAACTACTTGTTTATAATGTCCCATTTAATGAAGCTATTTAACTTCCTCGTTCGTTGGCATTTAAAATATTCCTCTGCTTCAGATACTACAGACATTGTACATTCAAACTTCGTAGAGAAAGAAAAAGAACGATATCTCAATTTTTTTTATCTCAAGATTCATGGAACGTATTGATATTCTTATTTTCATTCGTATTTTCTCCGAAAATAATAGACTTAGTGGAGCGTATCGAAAGTCAACAGTAAGGTGCGGGAGTATTCTTTTAAACCGTTATAGACCTTCTGGCCTACGGTTCTCGAAATTTTACGTATAGATATTTCTTGTTTCTTCGTGGTGTTTGAAAATTTGTCGAACTCCACAGCTTCTGCAGATTGAGCTAGGTTGAGAGGGTTGAAATTGGGTGCGTGGATTGAGTTCATGTTGATCCTTTGTGGGTATTGTTTTCTAATTTTTATTACAGTCTGCTATTAAAGCTTGGTTCTTCGGTACGTGATGATACGCGAACTATTATTTAATTCTTATTTCAGTCTACTGAAGCGTGGTTTTTCAAACCATAATTTATTATTTCCGAAGCGCATCTTGATTTGATGCGGTACGAGCGAAAAATATGACCTTAGTGATAGAGCATCTATCACTAGCTCACGCGTTTTTAGCAGGTTTTCAATTTGAAAACCTGCTTATTAAAATGGGTGCGATTAGCAAAGTTGGACCTAGGACGAAGATAGTTTATCGTTTCATGACTTTTTATGATGCTTGGCACCAAAAACTCAATTTCATATATATATATATATATATATATATATATATATATATATATTAATATATAAATATATTTATATATATATATATATATATATATATATAATATATATATATCAGGGATGTTACGGAGCTTCGACTCCGACTCCATTAAGTCGGAACTTCCGATTATTTTTACACCTTCGGTTCCGACTTCGGCTCCGAAACTTTTGAATCGGAGGTTTTAATCGGAGGTCCAAGCATAACAAATAGCACGGCGGCCTGCGTCGACCGACCGCTACGCACATTCATAGTTCATACATGTCGCGTGGAGAATCCCCCTCCCCCGCTACGTGTGCTCTATCGTTGATTGTTTTTTCACTTGTTAGTTTGTTACGCACATGACACCTTTATACGTTACAGTCACTTGTTTTGTATTTTGCGGCTTAATATCAATAATTAATATCAATCAATCTGTTTTTAATAAAAAAATCTGTCCTGCCACCACTTTTGGCCCTGCCTCCGACTCCGTTTCCGACTCCGATAAATCAAATTTAAAAACTCCGACTCCGACTTCGGTTCCGATAAAATTACCTCCGCTACATCCCTAATATATATATATATATATATATATATATATATATATATATATATATATATATATATATATATATAAATATATATATATATATATATATATATATATATAAATATATATATATATATATATATATATATATATATATATATATATATATATATATATATAATTAAAAAACAATAACCTAAGTAAAATTAATAAAAACAGACACATCGAAAAATTGAACAAACTAATATCTAACCAATCACCACAAACAATAGTAGAAGCAACATCACATGAAAATAGTGTAATTAATACCACTACCACTGTTTTACCTTTTTTCGTCGAAGAAACATTAAATTTAGACCCCAAACACTCTATAGAAATTAATAATATCAAACAAATACCAATCAATAATATTATAGCTAAAATAGAAAAAGGTATTTCAAATTTATGTCCTGAAAATCAAAATTCCATTAGACAAAAAGTAGCACAAACTATAAAAACTCACCAAAATAAATTAAAAAATGAAAAACAAACATTACATAATACACAAACTATCAACTTATATCAAACCAAACAATTCATCAAATCTAACCCACAACTAACAGTAACTAAATCAGACAAAGGAAACAAAACAGTTATACTAGAAACAAATACATACAAACAAAAAATTTCTGCAATGCTTAGTGATTCATCTACATATAAACAAATTAAAAAAGATTTAACTAAGACTTTGCAAAATGAAAGTACCAAATTGTTTAAAACATGGCAACAAAAAAATTTCATCTCTCCACAAACAACAAAAGAATTAATTCGACACAACAGCCTTTCACCTAAATTTTATGGTCTTCCTAAAATACATAAAGCAAACATACCATTAAGACCTATTGTCTCTTATATTCAATCACCTCTATATAATCTTTCTAAATTTCTTTCTTCAATATTAAAAAATATAGTAAATCAAAATCCTTATTATATCAAAAATTCTCTCGATCTAGTAGACCATCTTAAAACTTTGAAAATACCTAACAATTACAAATTTTTTTCATTAGATGTTGTCTCTTTATACCGATATTCCAAATTCTTTGGTTCCAATAATAATTAATGACAAAAGGAATATTATGAAAAATTATACAAATATTCCTAAAACCGATTTTATAGAGGCAATTCAATTTGCTCTTGGTACAAACTATTTTCAATATGAAAATAACTTCTACCAACAAATTAATGGTGTTGCAATAGGAAGTTCTATTTCCAGTGTTATAGCTCAATTAGTTTTAGAATATTTAGAAGAAAATGTATTAAATCATTCGAATGAACGAATTATAACTTTCAAAAGGTATGTTGATGATTGCCTTATAATAACATCAGAAGATTTTATTGATGATATTCTCAAAAAATTCAACGACTTTGATAGAAAATTACAATTTACTCTAGAAAAAGAAACGAACAATACATTAAATTTTCTTGATATTACTCTCATACACAAAAACAATGAAATTATCACAAAATGGCATAGAAAAGAAATTTTTTTACAAAGAACATTGAACTACAACAGTACACATCATTTATCACAAAAAAAGAGTTTAATAATCGGATATATAGACAAAGCACTTAAACTTACTTCACCTACACACAGACATGAAACATTACAAGATGTCCATAAATTACTCATGAAAAACGATTACCCAATAAAACTTATACAGAAAATCACTAAAAATAGAATTCATAAACTTTACAACACATTAGAAACATCAAAAAAAGAAAATATTAACAAAAAATATATTCCTCTTCCATATATTCCTCATTTAAGTAATAAAATTTCACAAATTTTAAATCCACACGATATTAAAGTAGCCCACACCGCACAAAATCAAATTAAACAAATATATTCTAAATTAAAAAGTAAAACACCTCTTCTACAAAAATCTCATGTTGTTTATAGTATACCCTGTAATAATTGTAATAAATCATATATAGGACAAACTTTTCAAAATTTAGAAGAAAGATTAAAAGCACACAAATATTTAATAGCACAAAAATTTTAGAAATAGAAAAAGATCAAAAACGCAGAGAAATTTTAGAAATGTTACATATTCAAAAAAATTTAAATAAAGTCGTAAATGATAGAACAGATATCAAACATTTGAGTTCAATATACTCAGATTTAATTCTTTAATTTTTCTAAGAAACAACATAAATCAAAACAAAATAATTCAACAAACAACAAACTCTAACCATAACAATTCATCTTCTTAGACAAAATCTAAACATCTAGAATTTTCAATTTTTCTAAAAAGAAAGTATAGTTTAGAACATGTGATCTCCAAAATTACAAGTAATGTCTTTTTAAAGACAACAATCAAATATTTTAAACCTATTTTGTACATTACGTGGGTGAAGGTTTCTGTGGTTCCCTTCCCATATAATATCAACAGACCTGTCTGTTTTTTCAAATCAATAAATGTCAAAGAAATTTCAATTTTTTCAAAAGTTTTGATAAAGCCACGAATGTCGTGGCGAAACGTCAACTTTTTAATAAAATCGAGTTTTTTAAGATTCAACAAGCCTGTTATTGCTAATAATTTTCAAGAGATTATATATATATATATATATATATATATATATATATATATATATATATATATATATATATATATATATATATATATATATATATATATATATATATATATATATATATATATATATATATATATATATAGAGAGAGAGAGAGAGAGAGATATATATGAAATTGAGTTCATATGTATGTATGTATAAGCTTATGTATTTTAGCGTTGTTTACGCAATTTTGAAGCAATAGGCTTGAAAGTTTGTAAATAGGTAGTTTCGTATGATATCTTGAATGGGATTGTTTCTGGTTCGAATTGATTGGGGGGTTGACCCTCCCCCTGGGGAGAAATAAATCTTGTTTACAGGATAAATGGCGCAATTTTGTAGCAATAGGTTTGAAAGTTTGTAGGTAGGTAGTTTCATATGATATCTTGGATGGGATTGGTTTCGGTTTGAATTGAATGGAGGGTTGACTCCCTGGGGGAGGAAATAAATCTTGTTTACACGATTAAGCTCACAATTTTGGAAATAGGGTTGAAAGTATGTAGGTAGGTATTTTCGAAAGATATCTTGGATGGGATTGGTTTTAGTTCAAATTGGTTGGGGGGTTGACCCCTTGGGAAAAAAAAATAATGTTTACATGATAAAGAGCGTAATTTTGGAACAATAGGATTGAAAGTTTATGAGTAGGTAGTTTTATATGATGTATTGGATGGAATTGGTTTTGGTAGGAATTGCAGTAGAGGAAATAAATCTTGTTCACTCGATAGAAGGCGCAATTTTGAGACCAAAGGGTTGAAACTTTGTAGGTAGTTTCGTATAATATCTTGGATGGTATTTATTTTGATATAAATTGGTTGGGAGGTTGGAAAATACATATTGTTTACACGATAGAGGGCGCAATTTTGTTTTTTGCATTTGGAACAAAAAACATAATTGAATGAATAGATTTTTAAACTGGATACGTTTTGAAAACCTGCTTTTCTAATGCAGCTCGCTGCGATAGAGTTTTTTCTTGAAAATTATGGTAGAATATACAAGTTGGTTCGGAGAAACATATAAATGGGTTATAATTTCCATTTAGTTTTCATTAGTAATCTCAATTATGGTTCGTGCACTGAAGAAAGTTTCAGAAAAAATTTATATTTTTTTGAACACAAATGTTATCATAATTGGAGGCTTGATATACTTATATCTATTTAAATGAGAAACGTTATGAAAGCATTTTTTTAAATATATTAATAAATAATTTAGTACTATTTCTTTTGAGAGAAAAAATTATTTTCAAATGAAACATACTTTTTTCTTAAAAACAAAACGCATGTTACAACGTTATGAATTTATATAAATTCTCACAAAAAAAATGTTTTTCCTTATGTATTAAATTTTCGCATCAAAGAGTTTACTCTCACGATTGAATTATTTTCTTATTTTCAAAGTATCAAACCAATAAAAACTTTAACTATCATCTTTGCTTGTTTACTATGTTTTATCGTACTATGAGATTATCGCAAATTTAGTTTTTCACAGTGGATCATCTAACATTCTTTTTATGCTTCTTAAAAAAATTTGGAACTCACTATAGTTATAGCGAAAATATCCTAATAACAGAAGGACTATGTAAGAGAAAACGGTGCCTGTTGGAGGCACAGTGAAAGTACATCAAAACTCGGTAATTAAAAATAATTTCAATACATTGACATGTCACAAAAATTTAGCAAATTAAACCAAGCTGCAATTACTCATGTAGAATTAAATTAATCACCCCTGACTATTTATTTTTTTATTTTGGATGAAAACAATAAAAATAAATATTTCTGTTTCCGTTACGAGATATATATATATATATATATATATATATATATATATATATATATATATATATATATATATATATATATATAAATGAATATATACTACATTACCGCGACATATTGACACCCACAGCGGCACACAGCGAGTCAAATGAGCTGAAATTTGACACCTGGGATTATATATAAGAAGTCTATATATATATATATATATATATATATATATATATATACTTGCCATACGTCCCGTTTTGACCGGGACTGTCCCGGTATTTTGCTCTTTTCCCGGTATCCCGCCCGGTTTTATCGTCCAGGAAAAAGGCTGTAAGATGTAAAAGGTAATGAATAATAGTTGTAAGAAGTTTAATTATAACAACAGGCCTATGAGAAAGGTGAGCACTACCTAGTGCAGAGGTGTACACTATTTCTTTATCAGGCAGAGGGACGTGAGCGCTTTGTTTTGAAAGCAATGATTAACACGATCAACTTATTAATTAACTGCATTTTTTAGTTGGACGAAAAAAAGGAATTTTATAATTGTTTTAATAGTTAGACAAAAAGTACTAGTTTTACAAAAAAACTATTCTTTTTAGAAGGTAGACCAGAAAAATTATCATTAAAAAGTAAAAAATATAGATATGTTTTTATGTAGAAAAATTTTATTTTTTATTTTCAAAAGGTGTATAGAACTAACAATTCAGGGTTCCAAATTCTTCTCCCATCACTTGCGAAGCTTAAAAATAGGCTTAAAACTCAACATTTTGATTCGGAGGACCCCCAGACCTACAGCTCTACTATGTGGTGTATGGTATATCCATCCCACATTAATGTGTCCCGGTTTCACTCACAAAAAATATGGCAAGCCTATATATATATATATATATATATATATAATTTGTTATTAATTATCAACATCCTAACTTGTGAATATTTCATTCGCTGGTTTATTTTTTCTGGACGATCAACAGAATAATGTACTAACCACTTCTCGGTAAGAATAAGTATCGATAAGTAGATAATTCAGAAATTACTCACAAATGTTTCCTTGTGGAGCAACGATTCGCAGATGCAATGCATCACAAATGAAATGCTTCTCAGATGAAATGTTTCAGAGTTGCAATGTTTCATTGACGCAGTGCATCCTAAACAATTTGTAAAAAAAATGCAATATATCACATCACATAGGCAATGCATCACAGACGTAATGCATCGCAAATATATTACATAACAAATATTTTTTCTAGGGCCAGTAGAGGAAGCTTCAAGGTGGAGAAATCGGAAAATGACAACTCAATAGATCATCAAGATTCGAATGGTTCAACCACTTTAGATCCCGATGACTCTAACAATGGCTTTGCTCCTTATCATTTTTTGCCAGTTGAAACTGAGGTTTCTACTTCCATTTTAGGAGAACCACTTACAAAAAAGTTCAAGTTGCAAGAATATAAGTGTGATATAAACGATAGACTTCTGAAGGTTTTGGAGGAGATG
The DNA here is from genome assembly GCA_030704885.1 of Cynegetis impunctata. Taxonomy (NCBI): domain Eukaryota; kingdom Metazoa; phylum Arthropoda; class Insecta; order Coleoptera; family Coccinellidae; genus Cynegetis; species Cynegetis impunctata. Next base: position 157,817 of record JARQZK010000109.1, read on the forward strand.
ACAGAATTTCAAAAATGCGAAAAGGCGGATAACCCAATGGGAAATAAAAATTTCCTTTTGTCGCTTTTACCATTTATGGAAAACCTTACTAACGAAGAAAATTTACAGGTCCGGGTGCATTTCATGAATATTTTGCAGAATTATAACAATGCAAATGCTGCTTGCAAGCGGGAACAACAGTAAAATTTGAATTATTTTGTACTGAATCAATTTTATTTTATTTTGTTATATATCAATAGCATTATTTGATAATGCAGATAAAATATTTAATAGCCGATATTTGACAAATATATTCCAAACATATGATAAAGTCGGAAATAGATATAACAATGATTCATAACGAACTGAGTTTTATATCTAATAATTTTTAAATTCATCAAACTGAAAACTACCAGAAAAGAAAATAAATTTCTATTTCCCCTTCATCTAATTACTTAATTATATCTATTATTATGGAACAAATATTTTATTTTCAATTTAAGGAAATTTCGTTCTTCTGTATCTTCAGTTGAAGTGAATAATCTGAGAGCAACATTTATATTTGTTTTGTATTTTAGGAATAAATAGATTTTCTAATATTTGGTGATATGTATAGCTATGATTCAAAGTTAATGAGGTATATGGATTTCACTTGAGGACTCTCAAAATTCTTGAAATTCAGTACATTGAATATTTGAGATAATCCTAGATCTTTTTGTTATAATAATCTGTTTATTGTTATACATTTATTTTAACTATTAATGGTAAATTATTCTGGTGCCTCTCTTAATACAATATGCCCGGAAGTGTTATCAGTTATTCATACAATTAATTATCAAGAAAATCCAAATCACTTGATAGCTTTGCTTGCTTTAAACAAATGTTGCATTATATTAAGGAAATGTTTATAATACTTTGAATGAATTTTTTAAAATTTTTAATTATGTGTTTATGTTATCTCCTTCTTCGTGGCAAGTAAACGCAACGAAAAAAATTGATTTATATACATACATAGACATATATATATATATATATATATATATATATATATATATATATATATATATATATATATATATATATATATATATATCTTATATATAAAATTCTCGTGTCACAAAGTTCGTTCCCATACTCCTCCGAAACGGCTTGACCGATTCTCATGAAATTTTGTGAGCATATTGAGTAGGTCTGAGAATCGGTCAACATCTATTTTTCATCCCCCTGAATGTTAAGGGTAGTCCACCCCTAAATTTTATTTTTATTTTTTAGACAAAATTTTTTGTTTTTATTTTTTTATGATACAGCATACAAAAATACATACAATCCTAAATTTTCACCCTTCTACGATCAACCCTTATTTTTTATTTGTTAAACTCCTTAGAAATGACTCGACCGATTCTCATGAAATTTTGTGTGCATATCGGTTAGGTCTGAGAATCCGACAAAATCTATTTTTCATTCCCCTAAATGTTGAGGGTAGTCCACCCCTTAATTTTTTTCTTTATTTTTCTGACAACGTTTTCTGTTCTATTTTTTTTATGAAACAGCATTCAAAAATATATACAACCCTAAATTTTCACCTCTCTACGATCAACCCCTATTTAGATAGATAAAAATAATTTATATGGCAGAACAACGTTTGCCGGGTCAGATAGATAGATAGATATGTAGATAGATAGATAGATAGACATTAGCAGATAGATGAATATATAGAAAGACAGATAGATAAAAATAATTTTTATGGCAGAACAACGTTTGCCGGATTAGATAGATATGTAGATAGATAGATAGAAAGACAGATAACTACCTAGATAGATAGATAGATAGTTAGATAGGTAAATATACATCGGCAGATAGATGAATAGATAGAAAGATAGATAGATAAAAATAATTTATATGGCAGAACAACATTTGCCGAGTCAGCTAGTATATATATATACTTGCTGCTTGATTCTACAAAAATCGTTGATAACTCAATTTATTTAAAATTGTGTGAACAACCAGTTAATATTCGATACATCAGAAATGTTCTTTAACAGAAATAAACTTTCATTCAAAATTGAAAAAAATGAAAATTACTTTTCCAAATAAATTTATAATAAATTAAATATCAAACAAACTAATACTTACTCTTTACTCAAATAATCATTTTCTCTTCGTTCTTATTTGGATGTTTAAAAAAAAAACTTTATCTATATCAAATAATATAGAAGAACCCAATTGAAGTCATATTTTGCATTTCATCATGCATGGCGTTTATATTCCATTTGTTATTCATACAGCAAGAACTAAGTCTCTTCTCTTCTAAATTCAAATACTTCTCTTAGTTTATTTGTCAAGGAAAGCATCCCATGAACGCAAAGCTACTATTATATATTGCCTAGGGTTCCTCTGCCTGTAGCATGCCATAGCTGGCAGGTAACAGACCAGGCATTTTCTGAACGGGAATGTGGGAAAACTTTCTCACAAACTGCCAGGTCCACAATAAGAGGCACCAGCATGGTGCAGAAAGCCAGCATAAACGTTGAAAACGACAAATACATTAGGCTCGAAGATTCAACTGGTCGATTATTAAGTCCAAGCAAGTAGTTGGCGTATCGTCCAAATCGACCAACCAGACATTTAAAATTTACCTTTTTTAATAAATAAGAATTTCCCAAATAAAATATGCATCAAATGTTGCGTGGTTACAGTTCTTTGTGCATGTTAATTTCGTTTTTAGAAATGTGGAGATATAGAAATAGTGGAAAATATCTATATGAATACATATTATCATCCTATTAATTCCATTGAAACTTTAATTTGTTTTACCCATTTTACTCCTAAAAATACTTTGGGATGAGTTCATTTGCACAATTACATTTTAAGTGAATACTTGAAGGCAATATCTCAAATAATTTTTACTGGAAGATAATGATAAGTTTAACAGAATTTGGTACCTGGTTTCCCTCTTGTACACAAGCTCAAAGAATAAGTCGATCAACGAATAAATCGTTATGCTTCTATTTTGATATGCACAAACATTTTTGTTGAATTTTCTCCCGAAAACAATAGACTATTATTGTGCTGTAGTGAGTTGCTAGGGTGGTTCTTAAATCCGTTTCATACCTCTTAGTCCACGATCTTTGAGTTTATTTTGACGTGTTATATATATATATATATATATATATATATATATATATATATATATATATATATATATATATATATATATATATATATATATATACACTCAGGTGCAAAAAAAACGCAACAAGTTAATATTTGGTAATATTTGAGAAGTGATAGTTTTTTTATTTATAGTTCAATTTTGAAAATTTTTTCAGAAAACTGTAGATGAAATATTTAGTTTCAACTTGCACATTCAGTTTTTTGTTGAAATCTGCCTCATTAGTTATTCTACAGGGTTAATAAGAAGTTTGTTGTTGAACCCTAATTTCAAAACACCCTGTGGAATAATCTCGTGGTCAGATTCTTTAAAAATACCAGTTATTCTTAAGGATCATTTCTTCTCAACATTTTGTTTTTCATTTCATGCCTTTAAGTGCACTAGTTCATTTTTAATAAGAGAGAAAAGATCTCCAAACAACAGTTTACCCAATTTTAAGAACTGTTATTTTTTGACGAGATGGATTTGCTTATTGTGCCATAATCTCAGTTTGACAGCTCAGTTTATGAATCCAGCAATGAGAAAGCAACAATATATTGTTCATTTACAATAATAAGCAATTATTGCAGATCTATGCAAGTTTATTCAATGCAAATTAAAAATCAAACTATACGATAAACGAGCTTCGTTCAGTAATTCAGAAGGAATTGCAAAATATTCCTCAAAATGCTATTCGTCACCTTATTGAAAGATATGAACCGACGTATGCAGGCAGTAATAAGAGCTAGAGGTGGTAATACAAAATATTAATCTAAATTTGTTGCAAAAAGTACGTTTCTTCAGGTTATTTAAGATGCAGATGAATTGGTTTGTTTTGTAGTTTGATTTTTATTTGACTTGAATAAATTTGCATAAATAAATTTTTGCTTATTATTATAAATGAACAATATATTGTTGTTTTCTCATTGCTGGATTCATAAACTGAGCTGTCAAACTGAGATTATGGCACAATAAGCAAAGCCATCTCGTCAAAAATTAACAGTTCTTAAAATTGGGTAAACTGTTGTTTGGAGATCTTTTCTCTCTTATTAAAAATGAACTAGAGCACTCAAAGGCATGAAATGAAAAACAAAATGTTGAAAAGAAATGATTCTTAAGAATAACTGGTATTTTGAAAGAATCTGACCACGAGATTATTCCACAGGGTGTTTTGAAATTAGGGTTCAACAACAAACTTCTCATTAACCCTGTAGAATAACTAATGAGGCAGCTTTCAACAAAAGACTGAATATGCAAGTTGAAACTAAATATTTCATCTACAGTTTTCTGAAAAAATTTTCAAAATTGAACTATAAATAAAAAAACTATGACTTCTCAAATATTACCAAATATTAACTTGTTGCGTTTTTTTTGCACCTGAGTGTATATATATATATATATATATATATATATATATATATATATATATATATATATATATATATATATATATATATATATATATATAATTAATATATATATATATATATATATATATATATATATATATATATATATATATATATATATATATATATATATATATATACAGTGGCGCACCCAGGGCGGGAGCTATGGGGCTGCAGCCCCCTCCGAGATTTATTGTAGTAACAAAAGAATTGAGATTACTTAGATAATAATTGTAAAATGAGCTCATTTACTACTATAAAATGAGCCCACTGGTCACTATCGGTTAACCCTTAGATCTATTATGATTTACCGGATACGGGATGTGCGTTTTCTATTTACATTTACGGAGGTCAATTTAGATTGCGCCCCCCCTAATCTCATTCCTGGGTGCGCCCTTGTATATATATATATATATATATATATATATATATATATATATATATATATATATATATATATATATATATATAATAAATATATATATATATATATATATATATATATATATATATATATATATATATATATATATATATATATATATATATATAACCAGTTACTGGTATTCCCAGTAATGACACAATTGATAATAGACTATGATTCTATTAATTCTATATTCCGAGCCTAATGCAGGAAGCTAAAAAAAAAATCTTCATAATAAGTAAAATGTGTAACTTACAAAGTTGAATAAAACGCTCTGCCAGTGTAAGATAAAAAAGGTATACATAAAATTTTCAATACACAATGTATTTTCAAGAAGCATGATAACAGTGTCACTCTATATGGAATCATTAAACTAGAAACATAACCAACCAAACTAAAGACAGAAGATCCTCTGGAATTTTTGTTTTGCTTCCAAACAGGGGCACAGTCCACATGTATATATATATATATATATATATATATATATATATATATATATATATATATATATATATATATATATATATATATATATATATATATATATATATATATATATATATCTATATCAGTGGCGGATCGTGAGGTTTTGGTTTGAGGAGGCTACAAGAGGTGTTAAAAAATACACTATCGGCAAAAAATTTTAGGATTTCAAGGTCAACCGCCTTATAATTTAAAGAAAATCAAAGTAAAACAAGCACCCTAAGCTATTCATTTGTTTTCACTTTCGAGTGTCTACCTTGAGACCTACAACTCCTATGCACAATATTCACAAAAACTCTTTTCAGCCAATTAATCAATTCATCTATTCATCAAATTTATTTTTCTTTCACAAAATAGGTACCTACCTACCTACTTAACGAATTTGTTAACAGCTGGTGAGAACAAATGAAAAGTTATTATATATTTTTGAAGATTAGCGGGATTCTGCGATCTTTAACGTTAGCAAAATGATCTATAATATCCTCATAAAATTTTTTGTCTTTCGCCAAAAGTTTTACCAATTCCTTTTCCATAGACAACAAACTAATATTTTTCAAACGATCCTGGCTCATTGAATTTCGTAAATAAGTTTTAATTCTCTTAAGAGTGGAAAACGAGCGCTCTACGGAAGCCGATGTCACCGGGATAGAAACAATTAGACATAAGAGTTTATAAACTTGGGGTAAATCTTGATTCAAATCATTATCATAAAGGTATTTAATAGTCTTCACATGATTTTCATTTTGCCCCAAAATTTCATTGTCATTATAAACAACACACAGTTCACTTTTTATGGCCACCTTATCAAAAAAAGTGTATTTTTGACATAAATTTTCCAAAAGGTTATCTGGAAAATTAGCCGAAAATCCGGTTAACAAATTTTTATTGAGTAAGTCGAAGAAATGCAGTTCTTCCAAATCAGAGAACCTTATTTCTATTTGACCCCTAATAGTATCCAAAATTTCATAAAATATTTGCTTATAGTGAAACTCCATATCTGCGTAACTGAATTTATTTCGTTTTGGGCTAAATTGAGTCGTATCATCAGTAGTTTGAAATACAGAAAATAGTTTTTTAAAATAAACTTCTGCACGAAATTCAGAAATTGTTTCCAAGAGAAACTTGAGGCGATTTCGTGAGTAAATTACATCTGAAAACTTGTGCTGTAAGATTTGAAAACCTATTTCTGTTTGTTCAAAAATTAATTTAAAGATGTTTAAAAAATATACAAATTCCTTATCTTGTAAGTAAGATATTAATCCGCGTGCTGTATTTAAAGTCACTTTATCGGTGAAAAATTCCTCACTTTCAACTAGGTATAGAATTAAATCATCAAATCCTAAGCGGCCCCAAACAGAGACATTTTCACTAGTAAAAAGTAAACACTGCCAACAAAATAATTTATTTTTTACCTGTGATCTGGTTAGGCAAGGATGTCTCTCATAATTCCTTGTATTAAAACCGCGGTTTTGTTGTCTGTTACGCTGAACCAAATTGTTTAATTCAGGGGTAGGTCGCAATGTTTTTATCAAAACTTTATCCTCATAACTTAGTGCACTAAAGTTATGGGATAACAAATATTCCACTAAGTCACCATTGAAATTTTTTAAATTAGGGCTTTCTGGTGCTATAAAATAGGTTCAGAATTTCACATCTCCAAACTCCCTCAAAATTGAATAAGACAAATACCTTTTGTGGTTTCAACTATAGTTCTTAACCGATTGAGTTACAGAGTTGAAATTTCGTAAATGGGTTAAGTTGATGTTGTTAAGTTGATGTTGAGATAGCATGTCCAGTGTCAAGAAGAGTTTTGATGTGGAGTAAATCAGATTTCCTTAAAAATGTACAGGACAACGTGTTCACGAAATATCGGTTTCTTTTGTTCAAAAAAGGTACATTTCGAGGCTGCTGTATACCGGGTGGTGCATTCAAAACAGTGCACGTGAAATATATTTAATGATAGGGTTTTTCCGGACTAACCCGAGACAGGTCGATTTTGTTGGTAAATTCATGGATGTAGAGATATTCCCCTAAACAGGGTGGCAACCCCTTCAATAATCTCAAATGGCACGAGGGCTCAAATGGCATATCATTTTGAAGGTATTTCAATTCTCTGAACGAACGTGCTGCGTTGAAATGAATGTAAAGAAACATTTTGAAAGTGTCAGTAAACTAAATTGAAAGTAAAAGTTTTCAACGATTTTTAATTAATGAGTTGTTCACATTGTAAGCCATTCACTTCCAAGAAGTAATAAAAGCTTCGTTCCAACGTTTTCCGAATATTCTGTAACATTTCATGTGTTATTTCACGACATGATAGTACTTATTAATAACAATAATAGTAATCAACTCAACTGTGAAGTTATGTAGAAACATAACACACGAACTTTTACAAAACGATCGGAAAACCGTTATAAACATTAATTTTATTACTGTTTGATTGTAAATGACTTGCAATTTTAACATTCAATTCAGTTAAATTCGTTTGAAAATATCACAAACACTTCCAACAGGTTTTTAACATTCATTTTAACGAAAAGCATGTAAAAATAATTGAATTTCCTTCAAAATGACATACTACTTCATCATCCGTGCAATTCAAGATTCTTGATGGGGTTGCTACCCTATTTAGGGCGATGACTCTACATCCATGAATTTAGAATCGAAAGATGTCCCCGTCGATAGTAAAATCGACCTGTCTGAGGGTTTTCCAGGAAAACCCCTATCATTAAAAATATACCAGGTGGACTGCCTTAAATACGCCACCCAGTATATTGGTGTAAATAACTATATCAACAATTACACAATGAATGTTTTGGTTACTCAAATGAAGAAAGAATTTACCTATCTTTTGTGATTTTTCAGCAATGATCAGTTTGCTGTCAAATGCTTCATAGAATAGTAGAATATTAAATAATTTTTTATATAAAGTAGAATAATTTAACTATATGATCATTATTTGAAGTTAATAGATATTAAACTTTAATATGGACTATTAAATATCAAGGCGTTACAGCAAAAATATGCAACACCTAATAATAATCTATTCAGAAAAAAACAGATGATAATTATTTGTAGGTGTCATTTGAATATATTTCAAGTTTATGTTTCATTTAAGTAATGAAGCAAATAAAGTTGAAATATATTCGAATGCCACCTACAATTAATTATGATCTGTTTTATGATTGTATAAAATAATTCCGAACATAGTAATAATATGACAATTATATTGAATAATATCAGTATTTGAATTTGATTTCCGATTAAAATTATATAAAAATGATTATTCTCCTAACTAACATGTGAAACTGATGAAGAACCATACGAATATAATTTTTAATTTGGAGATAAGAATGGCAGTTAAATGTCAATTTCCAACACACACTGACATAAAATATTACCAATTGAGATCTGAATTCCTCATTATTTGTTATTATGAAGAGCTTGATTTAAAATACGGTTCTCAAAAATTACTTTATCTGTAGTACACTTGTCGGATATTTTCGGTAATTTTGTTCTGTAATGCGTCTCTCCAGGGCCGTAACCAGCACTGCTTCCTAGAGGGGGCTTAACAAATTCTTGAGGGGGCTTTTTTTACATAGTACTAAAATAAATATACGTGAAAAAAAGATAGGAATATACAGCTTTTTCTGTCTTTTTACCTAGAAGTGTATACTGGAAAACGAATATTAATTGAAAAACATTTTGGAAAAATAAAAAATTTATTCTAATAAAAATAATAAATAAAAAATCTCTCCCAGAAAACTAAATAATTAAAACTAATAAAAATAAAAAATATAAAAAAAAATAAGAATATACTTTCATCATTAAATATAAACAAATAAATATATCTATAGACGTTTATATCATAGAGCCACTTTTTAGAGGAAGATTAAAGATTTGAAAAATGCAGCCTACAAATACATGTTTGAAGATTTATCTCTATTTGCAATTACTCTTCTAAGGTTACCGTCATCCAATTCATTCGTGGAGAGGATATTTTCATTGATTAATATTGTTAAATGTAAAATTCGAGATAAAATGATACTGAAAAAAAACAACAAATTCAATTGTGTCTATTAGATCTCACTTGGAAATAAATGAGATTTGCTGTAAATAATTTGAGCCTAGCACAGCTATGTATGCAAAATTTAATTCTGATATGTATCAGTAGCAGAACCAATCCACAACTTCAACCACAGACAAAGATGATGATGATGTAATGATTTCTTGTGAATAGTTTTTTTTTTCCTCAAGGGACCTACAGTTTAACGCCGGTTCCGAACGGCCAATGGGCTTGTAAACTATGTACATTACCCAACAATTTTAATTATTTAACTAGAACCACTTAATTCCGGACATATACAATACCCAAGAGCAAGGTGGGACTCGAACCCACAATCCTCGGTTTACAAACGGCATATGCGGTACACCTGACCGCTGGTCTACCGAGGCTCCCTTTTTATTTATATAAAAATGAAGATATTTGTAGCAGAATCGTGGTTTTGATTGTAATAGTGATTTTAGTAAAAAGTCCCGAAAGTACCTATCATATAGGCAACATGTTGGGTGCACCATTTTTTCGTGCAGTTGCGAAAAAAATCATGATTGCGATTTTGGGCGACAAGTGAAATACTTGGTACCAATGTTTCTCCGTTAACATGTCGCAACAACGGTTGCGCTTTTGGGCGACAAATTAGCGTCTAAAGTGCGACACGGCTCTGAAAAATCTGGCAACCCTGATGGTAGCCGCTCGTTCGTCGCTATTTCATTTTAGGATAAAAAACGTCAACATGTTTTGCGGGTTAAAAGATGCCACAAATGAATAATTTTAAGTCCCTTTTACAATTAGGTAGATTTGTTTGTAACTAGGCTAGTTTTATGTTTCAACGAAGATATAAACATTTTTGGTTTGTAGTAATTCTGGTATCTTTTCTAGAGGGGGCTTAGATAATTCCAGAGGGGGCTCAGCCCCCTGGATACGGCCCCTGGATACGGTCTCTCGATATAAGTTGTTTTAGAAACTTGAACTAAAAAGTCTTCACTTGGTGTGGGATGGTCATACATTGGATTAGTTTGCTTCAGAAAAAGTCATTGTTCAACCGTTAAAATTTTTTATATACCTTCCTATGTTCCTGAAAATGTGCTTATATTTCTTATAATTGCCTTCACAGTGTCCAAGTTTGCATTGAAATGTCGTGATTGGTATATTGATCAATTGCTAATTTCTACACGACAAGTTCATTCTGGATATGAGTACAATAGAAATTCTCACCAAAGCCGATCTATTTATCTGCATAACCGGTTTTTACAATAAGAAGAGGTTGGACAAATTCCATTTCATGGAGTGAGCATCACTGATGAGATCTTATAAGATCGAAACAACTGTTTGTTGTTTTTGTATTGTACCGATTGGCCATATTTTTTTGCGTCATTGTGGGGGTATTTTTCAGATACTTCGAAATAACTTGTCTTATTTAAATGTTTGATTAAGGATGCGCAATTGTGTATCCTTATTCCGGGTTTTTGTGGAGCATTGGGTTTCATTAATTAACCTATAGGTTTCTCAGATTCAGGCTTAGCTTCACTACAAATAGGACGTACAATAGCTAGGGATTAGGTCTGTTTTGATAACACCCATATTGAACTGTCAATCCTAATGGTGCACATACTGTATTGATCTTTGTTAGATCTGTTTTCTGATGTGCATCACTTGATGATCCAACCCTTCCCTGGGACAGGAGAGCCCTCAAAAGAGTCCATTTTTCTATATAGAATAATGACACTATGTCATGGAGTTTCTAGTGTCCTTAAATCCGGCATGGCCTCTAGATGGACGGAAATTTGTGCGATTGTCCAGCAGGTCATTTGGTTCGGTCCTTGGCTACAGAACAAACCTGTGACTTAGCCATATAGATTTCTCATACATTGCCCTTCAATTCCCCTGAAGTTTTGCCCATCTTGGTCAAACGGAACGATGAAAATTGGTCTTTTGGTCGAATTTCGCTCTTGAGAAATTAAGAGGTGAATAAACGAATTTCAAGAGGCATTAAACTAATTCAAGGAGTACGCAATTAAGTCAAGGGGTGTATACCTTGAACCATAGCTTCATGGGTGTCTATGGATTCGTGATCGAATTCCGAAAACAATGAAAATGCCATCCGGATCCAGATTCTTTTGTCATTTCAAGTGGAGCACTATGTGTTGCACAAACAGAAAACAGCTCAGCAGAGAAAACAAATTTTGAAAAAAAAATCTCGAATATTTTTCGATTTAAATATTTCTTTGATCAAAATTCATTAATTTCAATTGTGTTTTGTATCTCCTCTGCTCTCTCTCTCTCTCTCTCAACTGATCTCATGAAGCAGATTCCTGAAGTAGCTTCATTCTTTTAAAACTATTACTCCATTATAATGCAGTATTCATTATACATTTCAATAAAATTAACGTTAGTATTTTTACAACTTGCATGTGGCCTTTCAATGTGTATCTTAAATAAAACAAGTTGTTCAGTACCTAGTTTTTGGACATTTACAAATGTAGTAGATTCGAATCCACACCCAGATGCTACACGTGGTTATTTAAGCAGGTGAATACTCGTATTTTGACACGAGAATAGTAGGCACCAACGTACACACCTTTCGGCCACCTGGGTTTCAAAACGATTGACATTATCTAATTTTAGATGCGATATTGTGTACTAGATTTTAAGAGGAAAAAAATAACTAATAACTTTTATGAATTTTTAAGCACATTCTACAAAGAGTCAATTCTTATAGCATTCATTGTGTCACATGTCATTATTAAATAATGACAAATTTTGTCATAATCATTATTACGATATTGAGTCACTGAAACATTCTGTTTCATGATACATGAAAACCTACATGAAATTTTCCTGTGTTCTTTATTTATTGTAGGGCATTTCAACTAAGAAATGATAGATTTGTATAAAAGAATTGAAATATTTTGTTTCTCGGAAGGAGTACTTAATGACTTATATTATTACTAAAATATAAAAAGTACATATATTTATTTCCATTTTTAGTTCAAATGATTATTCAAATGAATGAGTAGTTTGTAAGATAACACAAGAAACTTCAATGAACTTGTAGGAAATTAGTACAGTATTTCAAGTTCTCTAGATATCTATATGCATCAAGTTTAGCGGCGATGGCTCAGCGGTAGAGTGGTGGACTGCTAACCGCAAGGTACCGGGTTCGATCCCCGGGCCACTCCAACGAATTTAATCGCCGCTCCGTGTTTCGGAAGACACGTAAAGATGGTGGTCCCGGCTACTTAGTAGTCGTTAAGTCATGTTAGAGGCCATTGCGCGACCTGAAAACTTTAACACAAGACTTACCACCACAAGTCACACGAACTTTACTTTTATCAAGTTTAGCAGGAAGAAATTTGATAAAATGGTATAAATATATACAAAAACACAATTGTATAATATCAACTCACTTATCTTAATGTTTATCTCATCCATCAATTAAAAGTTAGTCGGATAATACCTAATACAAGGTGCAACATTACTACATAGAATTGAAATATGTCTAGGACTGCAAGAAATTGCTTATTTTCCCCCAAAAACAATTGCTTGCAGAGCTGTGGATGTGTGCAAAACCTTAAAAACCACAAGAAATGCGTTCATAAAAAAGGCAGAAAAATGGCATAAGATATTTCCTTGGCGTCAACATAATCCATAATATCTAGTAACACAAAATTGACAAAGTTTTAGCTAGTTTATAAACTAACCAGCAAAATTTTTGGCAGGCTTGAAGGAGATAGGGATTTTGCTGCGGGACCAAACTGAAAAATATGAGAGACTAAAGGTGTGACGGAAATAGACTGACGAAAGTCACGCTTTTTAGTTAACACAAGCGAATGTTTTATACCTTTCTCTTTCACCCTCTTTCTTTCCGTTCTCTCATCCCTTCTCTTTCTGATCCCACTCCGCCACGTCAATCGCCAATGCATACTGCGTAGTATGTACTCATGAATTCATGTACTAGCAACTCGAAAACGTCAGATGTGAAACATCGAAATAATTGTGTATGAGTTATATGCATAAAAGAACAGATTACGACAGGAATCAGATATGGCATAATGAAAATGAAAAGATAAAGCTTCAAACATTTGTTCCATAAAATAATGACTACGTATTGTAGGTTTATATTCAATTATATAGCGTGGCGATACGTTATCCTCTCATTATATACATGCGTCGAATTTTACATTACTTTGACGACCGAGTGGTCTAAGTACTGAACCCTGGTGTGCCGTATTTCTGGGTTCGAATCCCAGAGGTGACTCCTGGCTTTCTTAATTTTTTTATTTACAATCTCGTAAGAGCTCTTAGCCCCACATTTTAATATTAATTATTTCAACTTGGATTAGCATAAGTTATCACTTCTGTCGTGCGCCCCAACACGCATATGCTTCGTTTTCGCAAATTGTGGTCCTTCAATATTATCCGAAGGAACTTCGTTCCTACCTGGTGTCCCATGACACCGTTTCTTTTTTGTCTGTTGATGATGTCAAAAAAGACACAGAAATAATTATTAGAAGCGCTGTGAGCAATCTTTCAGTCTCAGATTTAAAGGTGTCAATGCAAAGTGTTATGTAAGGTGTCAATGTAAAATACGCTCACGAATAAAAAAAGTAAATGCATTTCTATGGGGTACACGTGAAACAGCAAATGTCACAACAGTAAATAATTACCCTCTTGTTATTTTTTACCATGTATTTTATATAACTTTCGTTGGTGCGTCGTCTTAAAACCTTTCATACTAATGAAATATCTAACTATATTGTACATTTGAAAATATTCAATTTTTTCACTAACAAAAAATTTTAATCAAAAGTTTGCATTTAATTCCTCTCTTGTTCATTAAATAAGAAATGCCATGAACATTAAGCCTAGTTAGTTTATAAACTAGCCGAAGCTTTGGCTGTTTTGTGTTACCAGATATTATGGATTTTGTATTAGCCAGGTTGCCTTGGATAGTTTATACACTGACTAGCTATTTTGGTTTTCTCAGTAATTTAGTAAATTAGCCAAGACAGATGGTTAGTTTGCAAAATAGTTGCTATTTTGGTATAAAATTGCGTTTTCTATCAAAATAGCCAATGGTTTGGTTGTTTGCAAACTATCGAGCTAGTTTATAAACTATCCAAATCTGCATATTAGCCGTTATATATATATATATATATATATATATATATATATATATATATATATATATATATATATATATATATATATATATATATATATATATATATATATATATATATATATATATATATATATATATAATCAAGTACTAGGACATTCATTTGAAACTAATCAAACAAACCTTCTAGCGGAGCTGGTTATACGAGTTCACGAAACATCGAAATGCCTCCATATACCTTGGACGGTGTATGTTAGAAACATTAAGTTGTTTATCACAATCAATGGAAATGATAGACAGTCTGTTTCGCCCTTATCTGGGGCTCATCAGTATCATCCATCCATCGAAAGTGATAACCAACCAAATATTACTTACGGCCTTATATTTTCCTTCAAGTGACTATATGGCATATGACACAGCGCCACCAGTCGGAAACACATGAACCACATCTTACAGATAGATGAAAACATTTCGGCAACGTGAACTCGTACGTCCTGACACCCGAAGGTGGTTACTATATTCGCTAAGCAAGAGTAAAGTTGCCACATCAAATCGATGTAATGCAACAATTACACACCGCCAGTAACAGCGCTCCGATTTTATCCTTTATGCAGCAAATGAATAGAAAGCAGAATTCTTCGTGTTATCGAAACACGTTCGTGGCAATAAAATCAAGTACTAGGACATTTATTTGAAACTAATCAAACAAACCTCCTAGCGGAGCTGGTTATATTTATATGCCATATAGTTCACGTTGCCGAAATGTTTTCATCTATCTGTAAGATGTGGTTCATGTGTTTCCGACTGGTGGCGCTGTGTCATATGCCATATAGTCACTTGAAGGAAAATATAAGGCCGTTAGTAATATTTGGTTGGTTATCACTTTCGATGGATGGATGATACTGATGAGCCCCAAATAAACAACTTAATGTTTCTTACAAACACCGTCCAAGGTATATGGAGGCATTTCAATGTTTCGTGAACTCGTATAACCAGCTCCGCTAGGAGGTTTGTTTGATTAGTTTGAAACTAATAAATGTCCTATTACTTGATTTTATTGCCACGAACGTGTTTCGATAACACGAAGAATTCTGCTTTCATATATAGAAAGCAGAATTCTTCGTATATATATATATATATATATATATATATATATATTTATATAATATATATATATATATATATATATATATATATATATATATCAAATCAAATATGATTTAAAAATTAAAATTCACATGTAGCCCTGTGTAATTCTGGTAATTCAAACTCTGAATTAGTTTTTCATTTTGAAGAATTGCTTGATAATTCAGGGACAAAATTTCGCCAATACAAAATAACAAACCTCATTGAAGTAAAGTTGAACGTATTAAATCGTTAATAATTCATGGACCTGAAAGTTTCCGACTTGCATTTGAACAAATGCCAAATGCCAATCATTTCGAAATCCATTGCAATATGCATCCGCTCAGCTGTTCCTTCTTGCACACATTTTGAACGTTCTGTGAAGAATCTCGAGGATATTTCGCAGCAAAAAAGAATGGGATCCCACACACACGCAAGCTTTCAAGGGACGGGACGGCTTGAAATTCTCGTTCGGGTAGACCAAGCGAACGACGGTTGCGAAACTCGATTTGGCCGCAAGGCGAACTAGAACAGCGAGTCGATTATTCCTCTGGTCGTTTGTACATGTCACTCGATTGTGAAGTCGGCCAGACGGGGCCTCCAGATACGGGATACCTTATGAAAATAAAAATAGTCACGTGACCCACGCCGGGTCCCCTTCCACCGCCTCTATGACAGTCATGAAGTGTGATAAGAGATTTTCGAGAAAGGAGGGACTCTACAAGGAATAACTGTTAAGAGGATAAAGCGTAATGAGTTATTTCACGAGTACAGCGAAATGCCAGTTGCATAACGAAAGAATTTGTTGTGAATGGACCAAAACGTGAATTTGCAAATATTTTTTATATTTGACAAATAGAGCGTCTACTCCTGTGCTAAAAGAACAACTATTCCTAGCAGTTGATGGAATCCGTCGTTACTACGTGATGATTTAACATGATGAACAAAAACAAAACTTGAATTTACTACTTTTATTATCAGTTATAATATCACAAGAGCATCAAAAATGAACGATTATACTTCCGAGTAATGAGACTTATTTTACGAAACATCACGATAGCGCAGCTCGAGTGATGTTTTTAAAATAATCATCGAGTGACGAGGTCAGTATAACGATTATTTTCGTTTGCTCGAGTTTCTATTCGTTACGATTATACAACGAATTAAAAATATTAATTTTTTGACAAACATCAAAACATCGTCAATATGAAAACATTCACATTTTGACTCGAGGCAAAACACCAAAACGATTATATCACGTCGTCAAGGGTATATTCACTTATCAATACGCAGTAGCTACGCAAAATTCATGGATTCTATTGGTTTATTCACACATGAGTTATATAATCATAAAATTCTTTGAAAAATATTGATGAGTTTAATTCTTAATTTAATTGAATACATAATTATAGATTTGACGCTTAGGGGATATCCATTAATTACGTGAGGTGTTTAGGGGGGAGAGGGGGTCGAGCGAAATCTCACTCAATCTCACGTGGGGAAAGGGGTGGCCTCGGCAAATATCTCGTTATTTTTTTTTCGCAAGAAACAGTATAAAATTTCGAGAAAACTAGGCTAAATTAAGTAAAAAATATTTCTCCACTAAAATTCATTTATTAAATATGAAAAATTTTGGAGTGAATATACGGTACGATGTGAAGTCTTACGTAACTAAGAAAATTGTTTTTTTAATAAAGCACAGATTTTTATATAAAATCTCACGTGAGGTTCCGGCTGGGGGGAGGGGTTCGATCAAAATCTCACGACATCTTACCAGGGAGGGCCTGCGGTCGAAAATTCGTAAAAATTATCCCACGTAATTAAAGGATGCCCCAGTAAAAGAGCTGTACTTGAAGCCATTAAATTTGATTGATGGTGACAGTTCCAGGAAGTCGTAAATCATGGCTATTGTTATACATGACAGCTCAAGGTCATAAATCATGGCAGTTCTATTGTTATGTGCAGGTGTGCGATCTATTGTTATACCGGGTCTATTGTTATACATGACAGGTCGTAAATCATGACAGATCTATTGTTATGCCAGGTGTGCAGTCTATTGTTTTGTGCGGTCTATTGTTATGTGCGGTCTATTGTTAGACAGGGGTGTATTAACTAATGATTGATGGCCGTGGGAATTGGATATTTCTTTACAAATTCGTAAGAAATCCATCACTGGCATTAGATATGTTATTCGACGGGGGCAGGTCTTACAGGTGGGATTGAATTATTGCAGGTACCTTAATAGACAAGAGGAACATATTTCAAGAAGGGCTAATCGAAATGGATTTCCCAAATTGCTACAATAAAATGTTCTTAAAAAAATCATTATTGTTTGAATACACTAAATATAAGAGAATATATCAAGTCAATCTGGTCGTTCAGCAAGATATCGCCTTTTGCATTACGATTGAGTTTAAAAATTTCGATTGATTCTAAGTGAGGAAGATATCTATTTGTGGAATTGGGTGGTGGTTTTCACGGCAATGAATTGAAAACGTTGAAAACTGTTTTATTTTTCTAAAAAGATCGTTGGTGTTCTTTGAATCTTGTATTGAACGATCCAGTCTGACCTATTGTACACTCCTCTACATACGGGAAAAATCATCTTCTAAACTCCTGAACTTTAAAATTTTGAAATGATATCTTTGGTATTCTAGGCTATTTATAGATTGATTAGTTAGTGTTATATTACGAAATATAATCCATTTTATGTTCTACGGGAAGAAATATATGCGTTACAAATACAAACAGGTGGTAGAATCATATTGACATTCCCTTGATGCAAGTTGATCATGAAAATATAATAATAATTCACATGGATTGAAAATATACACGAGACTATAGTTTCGTCATCGCTTTATCCCCGAAACTACTCGTTTTAGGCAAAAAATAAATGAGAAAATATGCCCAAAGGAAGTCCATGTCGACGCTTCACCTCTTCCAACATATACCATGGAATGAGCGCCCTACGTGTAGAATAAGCTATCCTCATACTAACCCCCTGCCTATAGCCTATAGCCTATAATATAGTAGGTATAGGCCCTATACAACGAAATCATAGTTGAATATCATTCGATTTAAAAATTCACCTTATTTCCACTATACATACTCTTATCATGTGAAGGATAACTACGATTCCTAGACAATAAAAAATATGAAAAAGAACACCAATAAAGTAACCCCTTGTGTATCTTTCATATTTTTCCATAATATATCAAAATCTCAGACACCCTGGAAAATAATTCATAAAACTCTAGCCAACCTCATATACTTTGAGCTCCAAATTCGTCCGAAAATTTGCAAAATTGATTGCGTCCCATACAGGAAAAGCATTTCATCCTGACGATTCAACTCAGGGCATTCGGACTAAGTTATAAAACTATATATAGGAATATAAAACTAATGTATTCTATTCAGTGCTTCTTACGTGTACAATTTTCAAAATAATGAGACGTCTTAATGCCAGTAAGAATTATGTTGAAAGATTCTATTCCGTACAGGTGGAAATGACATAAAACATTTAAAAATTAACCTTAGAATCATCGCAAAGAGTATCGCGTACTTAGTGTGTGAACCAGGTCTAGATGCGAGTCGAAGTCAAATTTCTTGCCCTAAAAAAATTTCGAAAACCGCGTTGTAGAAGGTCTAAAATGGATTAAAAAAATTACTCTCTCATCTGATTGTTGACTTTCGATACGCTGCAATAGCGTCAATAGCAGTCAAGGTGTATCAATGAGAACAAAGGAAATTCAGACAAAGAAATCTATAGGCATATTAAGAACAAGAGTAAACGAACACCAACGGAGTTATATTAAACAAAAAACATTGTCAAACTATGCCACCTATCTCCACCTTTAATTATAATTCAGAAATTTTACAGATAGACAATAAGTTTCACAAAATTCACTTTCGGGAATCTTTATATATAAATGAATTTTGGGAAATTTGGAAATAAAGAGATTCTTTACTCCTTCGAAATATTTTTAATATATCTATAAATATATATATTTTTAATATTTCTATAAATTTACCTATCTATATTTATTAATCGAAAGTTTTCCTTAATTTCATGTATTTTTCAAGCTTCAATCTCTTTTCAGGAAAAGACATATGCAACAACCATCGTCCCAGCATAAATCAAAAAATTTATTAAAACTTTTTTTTTGGTGACTGGAAATCTTTAATTCACATTTATATCATATACTTATGTTCTCTTTGATTGCCATTCTTGCTTCTTATATATATATATATATATATATATATATATATATATATTTATATATATATATATATATATATATATATATATATATATATATATATATATATATATATATATATATATATGGGCTTGCCATACGTCCCGGTATCTTGCCCTTGTCCCGCCCGGTTTTATCGATGTCTCGGAAAACGGGTGTGAGATGCAAAAAGTAAGGAATAATGACTGTAAGTAGTTTTATTATAACAGGCCTATGAGAAGCGTGGGCGCTACCTAGTTAAAAATTAATTTTAAAGCGGAAAAAATATATATTTTCAGAAGGTGTGTTGAACAAGCAATTTAGGGTTCCAGATTATTTCCTCCCATCACTTGTGAGGCTTAAAAAATTTTAAAACTCAGCACTTCCCTAACGATTTTTAAAAAATTTTAGGGTAGGATCCCGCTCTACTAGGGTACCTTACCCTCCGGTAAGGCCATCCCATATTAATGTGTCCCGGTTTCACCCACACACACACACACACACACACACACACACACACACACACATATATATATATATATATATATATATATATATATATATATATATATATATATATATATATATATATATATATATATATATATATATATATATATATATATAAAATATTATGGTTAGCCCGCTCTGATAAATTGGCTTCTGTTCAGTTTTTCATCATGCTCCTCCTCCCTTGTTATGCATTTTCTGTTCTCTGGATGTTGATAAAAATTTACTCTGGAGTAAACTGCGTTTCTTATATTTCAAATGAAAAATTCTTATCGTCCATTCAGATAACATTGAAGTGAACTTGATTGAGATAAAGTTATATATGCTTGTGAAATTGAATTTTTTTTGTTATGCATGAGCTCCGTTTCTTCGAAGCACTTGAATTAAGCCAAAAAATAATCAATGAAAAATTGAATGATAAATTTATAAAAACAAATCATTTTCAAATGGAACATCTTCTGAAAATTTTCATTCAATAAAAACAATTGATCTTATATATTCTTTTTGCAATGTATCGAAAGTCAATAGTCAGGAACAGGAGTTGTTTTTCAATCCGTTTTTCTCCTTCCAGACAATGATTTTAATTCTTTTGATTTACGAAATATATATATATATATATATATATATATATATATATATATATATATATATATATATATATATATATATATATATATATATATATATATATATATATATATATATATATATATAAATATATATATATGTATTTTTTAAATTAATATATATTCGAATATAGCATCTACAGCGGCTTCCATCAAAAAAATTGAGCTGAAATTGGTATCTGGGATTGTTTTCGAGGCAGAACTATCAAAATTTAGGTTAATTTTTCTATTCGACGCCAATTTACGTAGTTTTTCGTTGTTTTTGAAAAATATCTGAGCTCCACAGGTTCTGTCGATTGAGTTAGAATGTTGAAATTTGGTACGTAGATTGAGCTTATGCTGAAACACGATTCTCTGTCAGTTTCTTCTCTTTTACTCAACTGCAGATTTTTTATTTTTTTTTTTAATAAAATTATTTTCTAATTTTTATTTTGATTCGTTATTAACCAGTGGTTTTTCAAATCATAATTTGATCTGTTCGAATCGCATCTAGACGTGATATACTACGCGCGGAAAATACGACCTTAGTGACGTAGCTCTACTGCTAACGCGTTTCTAATCTACCAACGGTGTAGTTAGTTGGAATTCACAAATCCAGGGTATGTTCTAATTTAAACGCCGCCTTTTCATTATTGAGTTTTTTGTTCTATTAATAGCTTATTGAATTTCAATTGATTTAGAAACTCAATTTCAGTCAATAGCAATGTAGTGTAATATCCAATAAGGTCAAATATTATCTTGACATGATTGAAAATCACCACATATAGTACTACTTCGATGGTAATTCATGAGAGATATATTAAAAAGACATGATGATGAATTATGAATATAAAATCTGAATATAATTATGTTTACAATTTCAGCGTTTTATCAAGTCCAATTACTCTCTCTTTTCAGATTAAGCTTAGGATTCAGAATTCTGAAATGTTTTGATCATTCCCAACGAAATCTGATGAAGTTAAAAACACAGTTAAACTTGGTTGAACGGTGCTTATTCCTATGGATAATTAAATATTCAACACTACAATTTTCCAAATTTTTGACTAATATTACTAATATTTTGATTTCACTAACTGAAATTGGAATTCACATGATTTATTGAATGAATTATATTTCAAACAACTGTGGTACACTTTTCGAACTTTGTTGTATCACATATTTTCATTGAAGATGAAATGAGAAGCATTACTAAGATAAAATGAGAAGTATAAATATTTTTGCTTGATTTTAAATTATTTTGTTTAGTATTGCTATTATTATTTTGAATATTATTGTTTGTCTGAGAGTTTGAATATTTCATGAGTATATTTATTTCAGAAGAAGAAAGTCGTTTCGGTTTGAATCAGGAGAACTAGCTGGCTTGGATGAAACAAAAACAAATTTACAAAAATAAAAATTCATGGTTTTTTTGACAGCAAATAAATGCCAAAAGAGCTTCCATACGACGTATTACAAATATCGTATACTGCCAGTTGAAAGTTGCTACATAGGTCTAAAATTACTTGGCAATTACCGACAAAACAAAGAAAAATTTAAAAATCGACCAGTTTTTGAACTTTTGTCAAAACTTCCTAACGAAATATTCAGGTGAAAAGTATCATCTCTGGGACACTCTGTTAATATTTAGAACAAAAAAACAAATTCTTATCTAAAAAAAAGTATATATTACAAGAAAGACACCAAAAACTATAACGAAAGTTATCAGCAAAAGAATACAACTTTTAGCACCGATTTTCATAAACATTGAAAAAATATTCGTTTCGATATATACCAGAGTAATAACTGATGCTATAAGAAATAAAAAATCTCGAGAGCAGGAGAGCTCCATCACTAAAGTTGTATTTTTCGCGCGAAATGCATCGCATCGAGATACGATTCTAACGAATAGATTTATATTTTGAAAAATCACGCGTATGGCAAACCAACATAAAGGGTAGACAATAATAATAATTAAAATTCGCGAAATGCATCGCGTACTGATAGCGAAACAGATCGAGATGCAATTTGAACGGAAATGCAGCGCAGTTGAGAAAAAAAGTTGAATCCAAAAAAGGATCTTACGACAACATAAACTCAATGTACTCACCAAACTTCAGCCCTCTTACTCAATCTGCAGAAGCTGTGGAGTTTGTGCAACAAAAAGAAATATCTACGTAAAAATGGCGGCGGTTGGTAAAATTTAACCAAATTTCTGCTCATTCGACATTGAGAGCCGCTGGAGATGATAATATGTACCGGAATATATATATATATATATATATATATATATATATATATATATATATATATATATATATATATATACCTATATATGGTGTTCCATCTCAGACGAGCGACCCCGTATATTTCTTATCACATAGTGAGTGGAAAAATTTCCCGAAACACGTCAAATGATTATGTTTGGGGGTCATCTTTGATGCTTGAACGAGCAACCCCCTAATAGGGGACGCTTCAACCCCTCAAAATGAATTAGGGAAGAGTTGTTGAGTGATACGTCATTTGAAAGGTCTTGGAAGCCTCTTTACAACGGTTTATGAAAAATGTAAATTTGATGAACCGTTTTTATTAAGCCTTTTTTACAAACTTGAACAATCTTCAAAAAATCACATTCGTAAAAAATTGAATTATTTTATCATGCTTACAATCAAAAAAAATCAAATCTGCGTGTTTAAATCAAGCCTCAAATATACGTCAAAAGATGGCCCCCAAACAAAATCATTTGACGTGTTTCGGGAAATTTTTCCATTCAGTACCTATGTGATAAGAAATATACGGGGTGGCTCGTCTGAGATGGAACACCCTACATATATACATATATATAGATATATATATATATATATATATATATATATTATATATATATAGATATATATATTATATATATATATATATATATATTATATATATATATATATATATATAACAAAAGCAAAATTATCGGTCTAGCCCGCATTTGTCGAAGCAGCCGTTTGACACGGTTTCGGACTCATTGCGTCCTCATCAGAACGGCGTAGCCAAGTATGCGATGTAATACCTGGAAATGAAGCAGCAACAACAAGCAGAATCCTTTGCTTCGGAAGACAACCGCACAATTGTGTTACATTGTTCGAACTCTCCGGTTTGGGATATTTGGTCAAACTCTGACCACGGAGGCGATTAATGCCATCCGCGAGATCCTGGACCGTGGAAATAAACTACAAAGAGGAGATTTACACACAATGTACCACAAATGTGTGATTGTTCTTCCGAAGCAAAGGATTCTGCTGGTGGTTGATGCTTCATGTCCAGGTGATAAATCACATACATGGCTGCGCCGTTCTGATGAGGGCCAATGAGTCCGAAACACGTGTCAACGGCTGCTTCGACATATGCGGGCTAGACCGATAATTTTGCTTTTGTTTTATATACTATTTCCCCGCGATAAATCTCCTCTTTATATATATATATATATATATATATATATATATATATATATATGTATATATATATACCTATATATATATATACATATATATATATTATATATATATATATATATATATATATATATATATATATACCTATATATATATATATACAGGTTTTTTTACTCTATTATAGTCTCAATATTTTATAACTTTTTGCATAAACATTTACTATTTATTAAAATACACTATAATTATTTACGCGTTTCGACTTCTAGTCATTTTCAAAACAATTTCACAATTAATTGATTAATAAATACCAACGAACTTATATATATATATATATATATATATATATATATATATATATATATATATATATATATATATATATATAATATCACACATGAAAAATTTTTCCAAATTCGTGGTCTAGGAGGTCTAAAACGGTAAAACGGATGAAAAAAACTTCCTCAACTGACTGCTTTACTTCGATATACTGCAATAGTATGTATTTCATGGGATAAAATATGACTAAAAAGAACTATACTTAAGTGTAAACTATTACCAACAAATATACAGGCTGGCCAAGTCGAAAGTAGAAATATACGAAAGTATTCCTGTGAGATCAAGCGACTGAGAGATATTCACAACATGATTTTCACTACATTCGAGCAAAACTCTGAAACCAATAGAAAATTCGAAATATCCACATTAATATGATGGAGGCGAAGGAAAATAGTTGAATCCTCCCAAAAACACTTCCTCAACATCAATTCAATCTTCGTATGTAATTTAAACCCTCTAACTAATTCTGATTGAGCTGTGGAGATTCGCGAAATATAAAAAACCACAACAAAAATCACTACATAAAAATGGCGGAAGTATGAGAAAAAGAGTTTGTACTGCCAAAAGGCACCTCGCTTATATCAATTTAATTCACGTACAAATTTTCAAACCTACAACTCTAATTGGAGCAGGTTTGGAGGTGGAAAAATCCTTTTAAATTCAATAAACCTTCTCTAGAAAGCTGAATTTTGAATATTTTGTTAATAATCGATTTCCACTCTTTTCCCTACAGTTTGAAAATTTGATTAAAATCAACAAATTTTGAGAGTTTTGTTCCAACCATTAAGTTATCGTTTGAGAGTTCCTACGAAATTGACATAAGTAAAATAATATTATAATTATTAGTCATCGATGATACTCTTCTAAAAAATCAGTTTAAACTGGCAATCATGTATCATACGATTACCACCTTGAACCCACAATTATAGATAGTTATTGGATTGACCATAATTGTTAGTTCAATATTCAGCACGTTAATTTAGGATTGATTTGTATTGCCAGTTTATCTTTCAATAATAATGATATTACTATTCATAATGTATAATCTGTTGTGAGATTGCGTAAAATTTCTAAATATATTTTTGAGTACTTTGTCTTTATATCCCAACTAAATTATTCTTTTATTTGGATTTTAATATTAGAGAAACACATGTTTGATTCAAAGGATTGCTATAATAGAATCTCATGGCGGGTCTCCACGAAAACAAAATTGCTCACTTTTGTGTTGTCGACACGTGTTGGTGACAA
This sequence comes from Cynegetis impunctata, assembly GCA_030704885.1. Lineage (NCBI taxonomy): Eukaryota > Metazoa > Arthropoda > Insecta > Coleoptera > Coccinellidae > Cynegetis > Cynegetis impunctata. Next base: position 183,944 of record JARQZK010000109.1, read on the forward strand.
AAGTTCCTGTAATTTCCCTGTGTTAGCAACAAAAATTGTAAACCTTTTTAAAGGTTTTGGCGGTAAACATCAAATGAATACGCTTGTTGCAGATATTTTTTCTCTCTGTGGATACGCTTTCAGTCGGGAACATTTGTTGTCTCTCTTGTGGACGGACGAAGTAACCCATACGTTAATTAATTTATATCACTCACAGTGTGTACTATGGGATTCATCTGATGAAAATTATAAAAATAAAAATATAAAAAAGGATGCATAGAAAGCTATCATGATGTAATGGGATTACATTGAACTTGAAGGACAAAGGAAAATAAAAAAATTGACTGCACAGTTTTTTAGAGAGGAAAAAAAGTGAAAAATGACAATAAGTCCGGTCATCTTAAATAAAAGTATTTAATAGTTCAATTCCTCCATGTACTCTTCTTCCTTTGAGTCTCAGTCGTACCTAATATCTATGATTGCGTTTTTTTTGCACAAAATAATAAATACTGCAGCTGCTTGCACAATACCATCGTCGGTCGGAGACAGTCCCGATGGTGGAGACAGCTTGTTGTCAAATGAAATTTTTCACAAATTGTTGGCAACTCGGCGTGGACACAATGGAAACAAAAGTTGGTGATTTTTAAGAGAGTTACAAACAGTTGGACACAGTATTTCAATTAACATGACTTTTAGTAGGTAAAAGAAACGATTAAAAGAAGAAATTGAATATTGAGATACGGTTAGGTAATCCTTCTAGAAAACTTGTAAAAAACCATCGAATATTGAATATATTCATAAGGGGAGAAATATATATATATATATATATATATATATATATATATATATATAATATATATATATATATATATATATATATATAAATATATATATATATATATATATATATATATATACCTATATATATATATATATATATATATATATATATATATATATATATATATATATATATATATATATATATATATATATATTATATATATATATATATATATATTTATATAAGAGGAGGGTAGTCGCTGACTAGTTAAGAGGAAAACTATTTGTAGGGACT
>JARQZK010000109.1:190000-275000 GCA_030704885.1 Cynegetis impunctata
ATTTTAAAATTAATTTATACCGTGGAAGAAGATTTCAGTGAAATCTATACCCCAGAGCAATAATGAATGCTTTTACCAATCAAGGTATCACCTATCAGCTATTACGTGAATTCTCCAATAAATATCTACAGATAGGCCAGAGGGAAAGTACTGCTCCCGGTTTAAACAATTTTCGGTAATGCACCTTCTCCTCCCTTTCCCTGAAGATGTCGAAATTTCGACTGAATCTACCCAAATTTTGATAGTTTTAGTCTGTCATATATATATATATATATATATATATATATATATATATATATATATATATATATATGTATATATATATATATATAAGAGGAAAACTATTTGTAGGGACTGAGCAATGTAAAAGGAAACTCTTTGAAGTTCTTCCAAGCTTTCGGAATCGTGTATTCAATCATCAGGGAGAATCTTACGTGAGGATGTTTACATATATGTTGATAATAGGATATAAGAATCATTGAAAATGATGCTATTTGTTAAATAATTAGAAAAGTTGATACATGTTTGAAGTTATTATAATTAAATTTCTGAACGAAATGACAAATCGGTGTCACTCATTTTTTTTATTTTCAAACTGAAATTTGACATTATTTCGTTACGTTAAATTAACTTGATTTAGTGTTATTTTAATTAATTTAAGGTAACGAAATAATGTCAAATTTCAGTTTGAAAATATAAAAAAAAAGAGTGATACCGATTTGTCATTTCGTTCAGAAATTTAATTATAATAACTTCAAAAATGTATCAACTTTTCTAATTATTTAACAAATAGCATCATTTTCAATGTTTCTTATATTGTATTATCAACATATATTTAAACATCCTCACGATAGATTCTTCCTGATGATGGAATAAACGATTCCGAAAGCTTGGAAAAACTTCAAAGAGTTTTCTTTCACATTGCTGTAGTCCCTACAAATAGTTTTCCTCTTAACTAGTCAGCGACTACCCTCCTCTTATATAAATATATATATATATATATATATATATATATATATATATATATATATATATATATATAATATATATATATATATATATATATATATATATATATATATATATATATATATATATATATATATATATATATAGTATATATATATATATATATATATATATATATATATATATATATATATATATATATATATATATATATATATATATATATATATATATATATATATATATATATGTATGTATTGTCGTGTCCCATGACGATTAAGACAGGGAATATCTTGGAACCCGTGAGTAGTAGAGAATTTTAATTTTGGGGTTGTAAATTAAAGCAATTGGTGTAGCTATTATGCTACCCAATGAGCTTTAAGTTGTAGGTCACGAGCTATCAGATTCAAAATTATTCATGGAACAACCTGTATATTTCGTTATTTCTATGTTCCTTCCGCGAAAAAGTTCCAACTAATTGATGGAACTACAGGTACTTCACTATTCTTTGTCCCACGATGATAATGACGAACGTCTGAAACGAGTAATTGCCAAATTATTAGAGTTTAGAGTCACCCTGCATACATATTTTGCCTTGTTTTGCTATCACAAAAAATATAACACTATTCAAATATGTATAGGGTGACCCTAAATTTAAATATTTTGGCAACTTTTTCCAACTTATTCAGTTCTCCAAACCTTAAATCATACTCCAGCAACGTCGTTTTGACCTAAAGTGATTCAATTTAGTCTAACAATGCTTACAAACTCATGCTTACAAATGCTGGACTTTGAAGCGGCTTAAGTCATAATACGCTCAGTGAAGTTTTAAGTCGAGCAAAATAATAACAATTCTTTTTCTAACACAAGCCTTCTCAGACTTTGTGGGAGCATTCGATTCGATATACTTCATGCGATAATTCAAGCTTCAAGGTATACAAACTGAACTCTGACAGTAGGAATATACACAGGAACTACCGAATTTTCGACTTACAAAGGACAAAAATGTTATTGCAGATATACTCGAACATATCACCCGAAAACTGGACTGAAACAACAAAGGTCTCTGCGCAGAAGGGAAAACCTTAACCCTTAACCAGACCCTGCATTCAAAAAAATGGATGAATACCTTTAACATAAAGCTGCTCGGCTGCTCTCAGAAATTAATAGAAGGATCAATATGGCATGGGCACCTTTAGAACGAAATTATATTATCTTCTTGTAATGATTTCCTTACACCTGAATAATAAAAAAATTGATCATTTTGTACTACCAATCATGAAACACGTATGCAAAACTTAGACATTGAAAGGATTACCTACTCATAGGGAAGCTTTAGGTCGTTCAGAGGTCTATGCGATGGTGTACCCTCCCTGGGTATACCTATAAGGGATCGTGACTGAAGATTTCATTGAAATGTATACACGATTAGGCAATTAATAGAAACTTTAGAGCTATAAGCTACTTCTTTGTCATTTCCCTTTCTATAATATATAATTTCAAGTTCATCATTTCAATAGTTATTAAGTGCTTCAAGAAAAAAATGACAAGCTGGTTAGTTGCACGAGAACGCTCTGAATTAACCTTAATTTCATTTAGAAATGCGTTGAGCAACTGAATTTTCATGCGTCAATGATTTCATACTGGATTAGTGTTAAAAAATGTGTAATATTGCTATTACATAATACGCTAAAGTCATTCTAACTTCAGATATTCTAGGCTAATACGTGAACATATATATATATATATATATATATATATATATATATAGTTATATAAATATATATATATATATATATATATATATATACGTTTCAGCCGTATTTGATTTTTGTCAACTATAATGATGTATGATGTCAGCTCTAAAATGAAACTGAACTCAGCCTCAAAAATAATATACCATTGATTTATTTTTTATGTATTAAAATTTATATAATACCATGGATGAACTATAGATAAAACAAACTAAGAAAACACGCTTGAAAGGCAAACGGCTCTAAAAAGTTGAAAATAATTAATTATATTGTAAAAAAAGGGGTCTATTTTCTACTTTTGAGTATTTTTTAGTTTTTCTTAAACTATATATTTTCTTATATTCTACTTGCTCGATTCAGTACATTCTATGTCTGAAAATACAATTAAATTATGTCTATTCTTTTGTTCTGATGATCCTGGTTATGACACTAGGACAAAGTGATGAATATTATCGTCGGTCACTATTATGTGTGAGAATTTTCAGATAATTAGACTTTTTGAAGTAGATAAAGATTCCATGGTTGAAAAAGTGTTTTAATTAGACTTTTTTCTATCCTGATTATGGCAAAGAGACGAACTTGTTATAGTGTCATCAGTTCTGCAAATTGTAAAAATAATTATACGTCTTAAAGTCCGTAAATGTCGATGTTGAATGATTCCATTACATACATACATGTGAAGCTAATAAAAAAAAAAAGGAAACATGGCAAATAGTTTTTATAGTCCGAATTATTATCAAAAAGAAATGTTGTTGACACATACTGATCCTAATATCAGTCTTCTGAAACATTTTAAACAATGAGCGTGAAAAATAATTATAATAAATATTGATTTATTTTAGATAATTTATCTTTTAAGTTCTATTCACTCAAAGCATTAATAATCATGTAACAATAATAAAAAATTTCATTAATCGACATATGTAATTTCAGTCTCTAATTTTATCTATCAGTTTTACATTTTCTTTTGGATTCTTGTGAGGATGAGTTTTGTTTAATTTTTTAACCATTGTTTTAATATTAAACTCAAGATACAAATTTCTTTCGCTCATCCGTTATATAGAGCTGTCAGTATATATATATATATATATATATATATATATATATATATATATATATATATATATATATATATATATATATATATATATCAATATATATATATATCATATATCATATATATTATATATATATATATATATATATATATATATATATATATATAATATGAAAATTAAGTTGTCCTTTATAGGAGAAACAGCAAGTGACAACATCCCATGGGCTGTGAAGATTAGACCTAGACTGAATTTCAAAGCAACTTGTCAAGTGTCAGGAAATGAAAAGAGATGAACTTATAACTGAGAGAGAAGTTTCAGATCAGAGGCAAAATTCAGGTAAGTTGTCGAGGCCAGGTAGAAAACCAATTGAAGTACAAAAGAAGGCTCCCAGACCAGCATATAATATTTTATCCGCCGACCATTTTAATTAGCGACTTACTTCAATCGACAAGGGAAGTGATGCGAGTGGATTCTACAACAGAAATCCACATATTTTCAATATAAAACCTTGAGGAGTATTCTTACTTTTCAGATATCTATGATTTCAGTTTGGTTACTCCTTAAAGTTTTTTGACGAACCGATCATATCAGTTATCTATATTCATAGCTGAAATTTTATTCTTCATCATACTTTTAAAATTATTTTGATCGATATCGATATGTAAATTACACAGAAAAACGTTTGAAAACTCTAAATTTTTAACACTAAATTTAATTTTCAATTTTAATTAAGTTATTATTTCAAAGCAAGTCCCTCTGATTCACTGAATTCTTTTCAATTGCGCATAATGACTGAAAGTAAAATAAACATAAACAAGATATCAGAATATAAAAATTCAGAAGAGAATATCAGTAGAGTGATGTTTACTAAAATATGAAAGAATGATGAAGCAGTGGCGCAGCCAGAATTTTGTATAAGGGGGGGTTCCCAAAAATTGGGGAGAGTATAAAAAACGAGAACATATTATGGATCACAAAACGAAACGTACATAAATAAAGTAAATTTAATGAATAATATAATAAAAAATTTTATCTGGTAGTGAGTATACTCAGGTTTCAAACAGCATACGTATAAAATACATTAAAAAATTATAAATGACAATGACAAAAATACTTTAAGGCATTCATGAGTATTAGTATACTCATGAAATTAAAATGAGAAAGAAAAAAGACATCAACTTAATAAATGCCAATTAAAATTGACGGTGAGACTGAAGAGCTGAGACATCAAGAATTTTGTCTTCCAGAATCTGAATGTATATACATCAAAGCTAGGCCGTTTACTCTTAGCAAATAATTTTAATGAAATTTTAGGAGAAAAAAACGATTTTTCACAAGAACATGTGATGACTGGTAAAGTTGCCATTATATTAAACAATTATGAATTGTTGGAAATAAATTCTTATTGCATCTTTCCAATCGCACTTTGTAGCTTTTCAGTTTTATTTTTGATAAATTGGACCCAAAGTTTAACTTCTCCCATAGCAGCAGAGTCATCCACTTCATACAATTCCAAAAGCTGTTGGGTGGAATTCAAAATTTCTTTAATGTCTAAACTATTATTATCACATAATAGTTTTTGAGAAGGTTCAAGAGTATTTATGTGATTTATAAATTTTGCATCCATTGCCTGTATTGTAAATACAGAATAGCTCTTCGATAATATTCTTTATTTCATTATTTCTGTTAGTTTGCCGATTAGTGGTTCTAGGTTGTAAAATTGTAATATTAACCTCATTACATATTGTTTTGGTTTTCTCATAAATATCTGAAAATGACTATTTGTTTTTTGTCTCATTCGTCAGTCTGGGGTTTTTTTAAATCCTAACACCCTCTCCCACCCCGCTGCTCCACTGTGATGAAGACATCTTCAAAATATCAATTTTAGTTATAATTTAATCAGTGAAATTCTCGAAGTATTCCTGTAAACAAATATGCTTCTAGGATAGAACATTTCAACGTTTAATATATTGCTATACATTTTCTACAGTAGAATATAATTCTCATAACTCGATTTTGTTCATTACAAACAAAATGTGACCAAATTACTGTCTATAATAGGGGATCGGCCAAATTTTCAGAAATTGTTTTAAATTAATCTTTATGGGTACTTATTCCCATGAAAAATAAAATTTTATTTATTTATAGCCTTTTAGGTACTCAAAATCATGTTTTAATATTGTTTGTACAAAAATCCCACCAAAACACCACGTTATGTCGTCTAAAAGCGGGTGACGTCATTTGTGGTTATAACAAAACATAACAGCCACATGAGCATAAGTTCGCGAGAAGTTTTGTTCCGAGGAGTACATGCTTGATTTGTTGTTATGGAACGAAAAAAATATCGTTGGCGTGCAGTACCTCAATGTACGAACACATAAACAACTACTCCAAATAAAATATTCATTGATGTGCCAAGAGAAGTAGATATACGAAAAAAATGGTTACACTTAGCGAGAAGAAAGTGCGACGGAATGTCTGTAACTTCACCATTTACTTTCGTGAAGACCATTTTGACGTAAGTGTACAGTAAGTAATTACTTATTACAAATAAATGAAATGAAATGTGCTCAAATTAAATTGTAGTAAATATACATTGTGTAATGTTACAGGTAATATTTACGAGAGGATACATCATACTTGTTTCAGCTGCCGAATGATATGGAAAATTACATGCGATACCATGTAATGGGCACTGTTGATAAGGTAATGTTGAAGCATGGCTGTTTCCCTACAAAATTTCATTGTCAAAGTGACAGAGAAAGAAGTTTGCCTTCAGCTGTAACATCTCGGACGTAATATTCTTTGAAGTTTATACTTTTAAGGTTATGTTTTGTTTGTTATTTCAATAGTATTTTTTTAAGTAGGTATCTAGGTTTTTTATGGCAACTAATATATTATATAGTTATAATACTCACACAGAAGTTTCCACATTTCGAAATACAGCGTCACAAAATTATGAATTACTTGCAAAGAAATTACAAATCATAAACATATCCAATGGTTGCCCACAAATGACGTCACGCGCTATGATTAGTGTTTCAGTACGGATTCAAATTATTGTGAATAACAAACCTTTTATTTCTTCATTTAAAAATATTTCAATGAATTATATTGAATTATTTATTCGATAAATAATCGTAAAACAGTATATTTATTTTATCTAAGTACATTTTAGATATTAATCTGATCCCCTATTCTTGACTCTGCTGGAGTATTAACTGCAAATCAACAAAAAATATAAATTCTTCCATTTTCCCACGGATTAATGAAAACATTTATAACTTGCTTGAAAATTTTCATTCTTTTATATGTGAAAAAAATAGTGGAAAGTATGGTATACATTTTTTTTGAGATTTCTTCTATGACTCTGACATAGAAAACAATACAAATAAATTTATAATTTCAATTTATCGGTTGACCCACCATAATGCTTCGATTAAATTTTCTATTGAAGTAGCTACACGTTTCATTCTAAATGACGTATGTTACTATGGAACGCTAGGGAACTTTCAATCCAAAATGAATGTTTTGAGAGTGGGCAGCAGATCTCCGTCACTAAGGTCATATTTGATATGTAGCGATTCAAACTGAATTAATTTTGGTTTGAAGAACCACGCTTTGATAACAAACCGTAATAAAATGAGAAAATATTTTATTTTACTCAAAAAAACTGAAAATTCGAGAATGCCATCGCGTACCGATAGTGAAGCAGGTCTCCGCGAAGTGCAGCGCGGTTGAGGAAAAGAGTTCAAAAACACAAAGGATCGTATTTCAACATGAACCCATATCCACATATTAAATATCAACCCATTAACTTAATCTGCTGAATGTGTAGAAGTGATGAAATTTTCAACAATCAACAATCAACAGGAAATATCTACGAAAAAATGGCGGCGATTGGAAAAATTCACCCAAATTTTGAGAGTTTTTTTCTGCAGATACCAAATTTCAGTTCATTTGGTTCGATAGAACAATATGTACCGGGAAATATATATATTTTGGATTGATTGGGCCGATACTTGGTGTAAATTAATGAACATATTAAAACAATGGTTAATAATAACAATTTACACACATATATATATATATATATATATATATATATATATATATATACATATATATATATATATATATATATATATATATATATATATATATATATATATATATATATATATATATATATATATGTAAATTGTTATTATTAACCATTGTTACCAGAGGTCTAAAACGGATTTAAAAAAAAAAAACTACTACTGCTACCGACGCTTGACTTTGGATACCCTGCAATAGTATGTTATTTTCGGGAAAATACTACTAAAAACAAATAGTCGATAAAACAAGGGCTATAGCAATATAATTATTATACATCATACAACATGCCCTTGTTTCAAGATTTAATTGATTATGAGAAAACATTCGACATTGTTGAAGTGTGGTCACCTTTCAAGGCTTTGGTTTACGTAAGAATTCACCTAAGAAATTCTACCCTCATAAAATATATTTACGACAACACGACTATAACAGTTACCCAATAAGAAGACATGTAAACCGATAAAAGTCCAGCACCCAGCACGTAGATAGATGAATAGGGTATTATGACATAATTTCTTCAAAGTTGTTCACGTTTGGAAGATGTATTTAATTTAATAATTAGAAATTACTTTTTGAAGGAATAAGTAAAATAAATTTTTTTATCATAGTAGTTTATTGAGTACAGTATTGAAACAACATATGACCTCATGTGTTGACTATTTCGATTTGAGTTTTTGGTGATTTTGAAGTTGTGGCTAGGCTAGTATTTTCCATATGTTTTAACAAATATTTCAACAATTTCTGGTTGGCAGCTTAGGAGAACTGTCGTTATTTATGTGCTGTTGTTTGGGCAAATGTGAATGAGATAGCGATTTTACTTACTATCACTTTCCATTCTCCAGGTTCATTATGGAAAATAGTTGAAGGCCTTGCGAGAAGTTGCTGGAGGTTTATTCTTTATTTTCTGTTATCTGCTGGGTGGACATGGCTTGAGATTTCTCAGTTGATATTCTCGATTTTGGCATGACAGATTGTGCATAGCTTATTTTATTTGGATGTTATCTTGTTTTTTTCGGAGTATTACAATTTGTCTGTCTCCACATTTCAAGTATACAATTGGCTTTGCCCGCAGTCTTTGCCAATTGCGGAATTGGCTTGTCCTTGATTTTTATTCAGGAAACTCTATCCTCGAAGTCAGCCGGATAGCTTGTGACATCTGAAAGATGCGCTTTGCCTCCGCTGTTTCTGGGAGGGGCACTACTGTAATGGCATTCGTCTTTTGTGACAATTTGTCATCCTTATGTTTTGGCAGGATAACTTTATTTTTTCAGATCTGTAAGAACGTATTCTACGTGTAACTCAATTGGTAGATTATGGAGAACTACATACAACAGCTTGTCCTCCAAGAGTGGGACGGTATAGAATAGTACTTCTACTACTACTACTTGTTCGAAACATTATGTCCACATTAATTGATTTTTTGTAATCTCCTGTGAAAGCCGGTTGGAAGCTGATGGCATCTCTCATGTTTTTTCTTTTCTAAATTCAATATGTTCAGTAATTATTTTTTCGGGCAGCTTTGTCCAAGCTGTTTTGTAGCAGATGACAATTCGTGGCGGATCTCTTTCTTTGGGAGCCTCGGCTAAAGTGGCTTTTCTTTCGGGCAGTATATCTACAACTTCTGTGCTTCTTAGTTATTCCAGGACTCAGAAATTACTCTTGACTTCGATTTTTGCCGGGCAGTCCTTGTTACTGTTGTTGTTCTTTCGCATGGACTTCTGTTGAACCTCAAAATTTTCAGATGTACTCGGAGTCATCAGTTTGAATGGACCTTTTTGCAAGGTTTCGGCTCTCAGGGATTAGGAATCGTAGCTGGAAGTTGGTGGCCAAATCGTCATACTAGTAAGTGTCTCGGGTTTCTGTTTTTTTTCTCAGGTTATCTAAAAAATCCAAGTGTCAGTCCCTCTCAGTGCTTCGTTCTCAGAAGAGTGTTGCATCGTGAAATGAACTTGATTTGTTCAGTGTTCGATGGACTTCAGTATACCGTGAACTTCTTTCGTCTTCAGGGATTAAATCTAAGCAGGTAATGAAAATCAATCTGTACAAGTCTCCTGAAGAAAAAAGTAATTCTAGCATTCTGTACTCTTTAAATACATAAAAATTGTCAAAATTTCTTATTATAAACATCTATACATTACCTTAATGTAATGTAGGGAGCAATGGAATTATTCAAGCTAAAAACTTCTAAAACACAAAGACTTCATATAACGCCAGTTGTCATAGACGGTAGGCGAAGCAAAATCATACAGGTCCTGTGAAATATTTCCGTCGTTAAAATTTCTGCATTTATTTTTTCTTATCGTCCCATATTTGCTATGCAGTGTATTTAAATTGCGATAAGAATCATAGCTTAAAGTTCTTAATTTTTTTGCTTATATTGTTATAGATCTATTACAATTTTATGGCATCGTCTTAACCGACTGGTAACTGAAGAGAGGTTAACGATAAATATTACCATTTTTTCAATAAATTGTGGTTTATTCCCGATCATTTTTGTAATTATTATGATTAAATATGATAAATAAAAAAACCGGCCAAGTGCGAGTCGGAATCGCGCACCGGGGGTTCCGTAAAAAAAAATCTTTATTATATGATGTAACTAAATATTTACGGTTTTCCTTTATGTTTGCTATAAGAAGTTGCTTCGTAGCAAATTTCAAGATTCTGAGTTCACGGGAAGTACCCTGTATTGGTATTGGTATTGGTAGGTGTGGATGGTGACCGATGCGCTGCGACCTTATTAGATCTATTGTGCCCCATCTTCTTCTTCTTCTCGATGTGTTCTCGTTTTACAGCAGCCCCTCAAGTCTCAATACCTTCAGGAATTTGAGGATTTTAAGGGGGTCTAATCGTGGTATTTCTTCTACAGTCAGCTGGTATGATCCCAGTGAGTTCAGTCTTTCATAGTGCACAGCATAGCATTCCATCAGTATATGGTGGGGTGTTTCTGGACGTTCCTTGCAGAATCTGCAGGTGCTGTCCCCCTCTAAACCTAGCTTCCTTAGGTGTTCTTTGAGTCTGCAATGCCCCGTAAGAAATCCTGTGATTGTCTTTAGACTAGTTTTGCTGAGGTTAATCAGTGTCTTCAATCTTGCTCGGTTGAACTTTCCGAGGAGATCTTTGGCCTGCCTCAGTCCTGGAAGTCTTTGCCAGTATGTTGCTCTCATTGCTTCTTCAGATTTATTGAGTTCTTCTTGGAAGTAAAATTTTCCGCAGAAAGGCTCTGGCCCGATTAGTGGCGCAGAAAGGCTCTGGCCCGATTAGTGGCGTTGACGCACCCTTTCGTGCCAGGGTGCCTGCTTGTTCATTACCCTTCACTACGACGTGCCCCGGCACCCAGAGGAGGATCACTTTGCCTGCCCAGATCGTTTAGTTTGTCTAGGCATTCATAAACCATCTTTGAGTTGATGTTATAAGAGCCCAACGCTTTGATGGCTGCTTGGCTATCGGAGAGGATCGCAATTTCCTTGTTCCGGTATTTCCTATCGAGGTTGAACTGAATGCACCTTTCTATGGCGTGAATTTCCGCTTGAAAAATACTGGGGAACTGGCCCATGGGTTCTGAGTATTTGGTACGAGGCCCAACGACTCCTGCTCCAGTTCCTTCGGGAGTTTTAGACCCGTCTGTATACCATATTATGGTATTCTTCTCCAGTGCTCGAATGGATTCTATGCTCCATTCCTTCTTGGTATTTAGTTCCGTTCGAAATAATTTCTTGAAACTAAATTTCCTGGTAATTTCGTCAGTTGGGAGGTCAGCAAGGTGTACACTTCCGGTAAGGGTTGAGTCCCTTGTACCGTATGCAGCACCTTTGAGTCCAACTTTAGCCAACCTGAGGTTTGCTCCCCAAACAGTTCTCCTCACCATGATGTGGAGAGGAGTGAGGTCCAGAACTACCTCTAGTGCTGCTGTTGGAGTCGATCTCATTGCTCCTGTTGTACAAAGACAAACTAGTCTTTGCACTTTCTCCAAGGTTTTCTTTGCTGTGGTGAGTTCGGTTCTGCCATGCCACACTACTGCTCCGTAGGTGATCATAGGTCTCACTATCATGGTGTACATCCATCGCAGTATTGATGGGTTATAGGCCCACGTTTTTCTTGCAATTTTCCTGCACACCATCAGTGATGATTTTGCCATGTTTGCGATTTTTTCTACGTGCATGTTCCAGAATAGTTTCGAGTCTAGGGTGAGCCCTAAATACTTTACAACTTGCTGCCATTCTAAGTCTGATCATTTTGCTCGCGTATTGTTTTAAAATGAGTTCGGTTTCTGAAGTTAATTTCAATGGTGACTTAGTGGAATATTTGTTATCCCATAACTTTAGTGCACTTATGACGATAAAGTTTTACTAAAAATATTGCGACCTACCCCGGAATTAAACAATTTGGTGCAGCGTAACAAAAATCAGAATCGCGGTTTTAATATCAGAAATTATGAGAGACATCCTTGGATAATCGGATCACAGGTAAAAAATAAATTATTTTGTTGGCAGTGTTTACTTTTTACTAGGAAAAATGTCTCTGTTTGGCATTGGCATCTATGCAGGAATTATAAAAAAATAGATGTCTATACCAAAGAATTTATTGAAATTTTTTTGTTTAGGTCTAAATGTATATTTTATTATTTTATTTTGTTGTTATTTTATTAAGTTTTGTTTGACTTTTATGACAAAAATTTTATTTTAATCTATTTTTGGGTGGGGCCTATTTTATTTCTGGCAAGAAAAAAGTCTCACCCGTTGGTTCTTGCTGGACAACAATTGATTAATTCCTCGAATAAGTACCTATTTGATATTTTAGGGTGCTTGTTTTACTTTGATTTTCTTTAAATTATAAGGCAGTTGACCTTGAAATCCTAAAAATTTTCGCCTATGGTGCATTTTTTAACACATCTTGTAGCCTCCTTGAACCAACACCTCACGAGCCGCCAGTGATATATATATATATATATATATATATATATATATATATATATATATATATATATATATATATATATATAGATATATATATATATATATATATATATATATTATATATATATATATATATATATATTTATTTATATATATATATATATATATATATATATATTTAAATATATATTATATAATATATATATATTTATATATATATCAGTGGCGGCTCATGAGGTTTTGGTTTGAGGAGGCTACAAGAGGTGTTAAAAAATACACCATAAGCGAAAATTTTTAGGATTTCAAGGTCAACCGCCTTATAATTCAAAGAAAATCAAAGTAAAACAAGCACCCTAAACTATTAATTTGTTTTCACTTTCGAGTGTCTACCTTGAGACCTGCAACTCCTATTTACAATATTCACAAAAACTCTACTCAGCCAATTAATCAATTCATCTATTCATCAAATTTTTTTTTCTTTCACAAAATAGGTACCTACCTACCTGCTTAACGAATTTGTTAACAGCTGGTGAGAGCAAATGAAAAGTTATTATATATTTATGAAGATTAGCGGGATTCTGCGATCTTTAACGTTAGCAAAATGATCTATAATATCCTCATAAAATTTTTTGTCTTTCGCCAAAAGTTTTACCAATTCCTTTTCAATAGACAACAAACTAATATTTTTCAAACGATCCTGGCTCATTGAATTTCGTAAATAAGTTTTAATTCTCTTAAGAGTGGAAAACGAGCGCTCTACGGAAGCCGATGTCACCGGGATAGAAACAATTAGACATAAGAGTTTATAAACTTGGGATAAATCTTGATTCAAATCATTATCAAAAAGGTATTCAATAGTCCTCGCATGATTTTCATTTTGCCCCAAAATTTCATTGTCATTATAAACAACACACAGTTCACTCTTTATGGCCACCTTATCAAAAAAAGTGCATTTTTGACATAAACTTTCCAAAAGTTTATCTAGAAAATTAGCCGAAAATCCGGTTAACAAATTTTTATTGAGTAAGTCGAAGAAATGCAGTTCTTTCAAATCAGAGAACCTTATTTCTATTTAACCCCTAATAGTATCCAAAATTTCATAAAATATTTGCTTATAGTGAAGCTCCATATCTGCGTAACTGAATTTCTTTCGTTTTGGGCTAAATTGAGTCGTATCATAAGTAGTTTGAAATACAGAAAATGGTTTTTTAAAATAAACTTCTGCACGAAATTCTGAAATTTTTTCCAAAAGAAACTTGAGCCGATTTCGTGAGTAAATTACAGCTGAAACCTGGTGCTGTAAGATTTGAAAAACTATTTCTGTTTGTTCAAAAATTAATTTGAAGATGTTTGAAAAATATATGAATTCCTTATCTTGTAAGTAAGATATTAATCCGCGTGCTGTATTTAAAGTTACTTTATCGCTTTCAACTAGGTATAGAATTGAATCCTCAAATCCTAAGCGGCCCTAAACAGAGACATCTTCACTAGTAAAAAGTAAACACTGCCAACAAGATAATTTATTTTTTACCTGTGATCCGGTTAGGCGAGGATGTCTCTCATAATTCCTTGTATTAAAACCGCGGTTTTGTTGTCTGTTACGCTACACTAAATTGTTTAATTCAGGGGTAGGTCGCAATGTTTTTATCAAAACTTTATCATCATAACTAAAGTTATGGGATAACAAATATTCCACTAAGTCACCATTGAAATTTTTGAAATTAAATTCAGTAACCAAACTCATTTTAAAACAATACGCCAGCAAAATAAGTAAATAAACTGTTTTCGGCCATTAGTAACTACGATCAGACTACGATTCAATTAATGCTTTCCAACGAATTCACTCGATGTCACGTGAAATTCTATAGTTGTGATTGGTCGACATTGTATGAGACTGGGTTCCTATCGGTGTTGCCATTTACATGTGTTTTACTTTTCTATTGCAATGAAGTATTCATTCGGAGTATTTGCACCGTTGTTTGCTTTTCTGTGGCAGCCATAATGAACGTTGAGAATATATCTTTCTAAGCCTCCGCAGCGTTGCCACAAATCTTGAAATAAATGAAATGCAGTAAATGTAAATACCTTCTATCTTAATTAATAAATTATATTATATAATGTAGGTTGAAAGGAAGGTAGGTGCATAAAATAATATGATTTTGATTAATATGAATATGCTGAATGCTGACTATTCAATATAATATATTAGTGATACACGGAATATTATTGAGGACGCTTAGCCTCCTTAGCCTCCTTTGACTAGCCGCCCCTGATATATATATATATGGTTTTGCAAACCATTGTAGTAATGGAATATGCATGTAAATTCACATATTAGTCGCCTATCCATTCCATTCGAATCGGCATCTTGACGCGATGCACTTCTCGAGAAAAATAGACCTTAGTTTCGGAGCTCTGCTGCTCACGCTTTTCTTTTTCTTATTGAAGGGATCTTGTCCAGAAATAGTTTTCCATTATTTTGTAGGAAATCCATTACATCGTCATTTTCATCGCAGGCTATCTAATTTCTCTTTATATCTTATACGGAGCCAGCAATCAAGAAGTTCTTGATTAATTTTTGTAACACAAATTGGGATGTAAATATCCGGAAACTTTTGATTAAATTGCTCGATTATTCGATGGGTTGCTTTATCACTTTGGCCATAGTAGTGTACCAATTGCATTCGTTGCTCATTCGACAACGTTGTCTTGAATTAGAACATCATTGAATGAAAAAAGTCATATTAACGGAAACTAATTTTTGGACTTTTGAACTAACTCAATATTTTATTCCATTTTCATCTGGATTGGTAAGGAAAATTTATACATTTTTTTGCTTTGGATAAAGTGAGAATGTGTATGAGGAATAAGAACGTTTCTCATCTTTGCCTGTCAATTTGGAAAATATATATATATATATATATATATGTTTATATATATATATATATATATATATATATATATATATATATATATATATATATATATATATATATATATATATATATACGGGTTGTTCCTTGAACGCATGCTAATATTTAAAGGGGTGATTCTTTAACTCATTTTAAGCAAAAAACTACGTATGAACGTATGTCCTAAAACCTAAAAGTCTCAACTATTGAGATACAGGTGATGAAATTTTGAAAAATAAATCAGTTTTCTAATAATAACTGGATTGGTAAGGAAAATTTATACATTTTTTTGCTTTGGATAAAGTGAGAATGTGTATGAGGAATAAGAACGTTTCTCATCTTTGCCTGTCAATTTGGAAAATATATATATATATATATATATGTTTATATATATATATATATATATATATATATATATATATATATATATATATATATATATATATATATATATATACGGGGTGTTCCTTGAAGGCATGCTAATATTTAAAGGGGTGATTCTTTAACTCATTTTAAGCAAAAAACTACGTATGAACGTATGTCCTAAAACCTAAAAGTCTCAACTATTGAGATACAGGTGATGAAATTTTGAAAAATAAATCAGTTTTCTAATAATAACTGAGATAATATTGTAGACAACATTATTAAATTTGGTACATGTCTTCTATTCATCAAGGTGCATTTTGTGATGTACAAAAATTTTCATTTTCTACCAGTGGCGTTCGTACGGGATTTGCATTGTATATTTTTGGAGAAAAAAATACTACGCCACTGCTTTATCTTGAAAAAAAAATTAATGTTGAGATCCCCATCCATTTTTGAGTAAGTTTGATTTCATGGGTTTTATCTATCGGACGCATGGTTCTTGCTTAAAAAAATAAAAATCGTTTTACTTCAGGATAAATTCCTCAAAAATCTGATGCAAAGAGGAAATGTTTGTGCATCGACTGAAAGCAAATTAAGAGATCAGATTTTTTCCAAGTGTACAAAAATGTACCAAATCTTATAGAGTTGTCTACAATATTATTTCAGTTATTACTAAAAAATTGATTTTTTTTCAAAACTGTATCAACCTGTATCTCAATAGTTAGGACCTCTAGGACATACGTTCATCGTTCATAGGTAGTTCTCGATTTTATTACCTTTCGCCACGACATTCGTGGCTTTATCAAAAGTTTTGATAAAGCCACGAATGTCGTGGCGAAACGTCAACTTTTTAATAAAATCGAGTTTTTTAAGATTCACCAAGCCTGTTATTGCTAATAATTATAAAAAAGTTAAAAATAGTTCACAGGCAACAACAATTCAAATGAATAAATAAATAAATAAATAAATATATATATATATATATATATATATATATATATTTATAATACATATATTTAATATGTCTCCAAATTGACCGGCAAAGACGAGAAACGTTCTTATACCTCATACACATTTACATTTTTACCTTAACCAAAGCAGCTAGTTTCACTGTATCAATTTTTCTTAACGATCCAGAAGAAAATGGAACAAAATATGGAGTTAGTTGAAAAATCTCAAAAATTATATCTCGTTTCCTTGTCATCCGTTAACATGACTTTTTTCATTCAATGATGTTCTGATTTAAGACAATACACACATTAGGAAGTACACTAAGGTTAAGTTGAACAACAAAAATATTATAACAAACATATCAATACTGAAACCTAAATAAAATTATAGTATTAAATTATAGGTATCACATTTAAAACAAATCTGTGAGAATTATTTCTAAATATATTTCAAATATTTGTTAATTACACTATTCTTAGTTTAAACTTATTGAAAATTATTTTTTACTTCTCAGTTTGCTTTTATATTGAAGCGTGTGTTTTAATTTTTTCAACTTATTATTTATTTTCTAGTTTGTTGAAACGATTATCTATATTTTATATTTTAGCTCTGCCAACCACAAAGGGTTTTTTAAAATTTTTTTGAACTATTATTTATCTTTGCTTCTATAGTTTTAAAAGGTTTTTATCTAAATGCTTATTTGGCACAAAGACACTACCCGGTATCGCATTTGGAAAATCACTAACCCTGAAGGTCCTTATCAGGATAATGGGACAAACTATTTATTTTCTTGTATTGTCATCGGTCCTTGTTAAGTGTGGAGAGTTTCAAATCAATCCGACGATTTGAAGAGGTGAAGATCCCGTTCAAAGATTCCGTTACAAAGATACGTACATCCATACCAAACTAATAAAACCGTGTTAAAAAGGAAAATTATTTTAGGTATATACAATATACTAATCATTCCAGTTTCAGTTTCCAATAATTTCTATTTTGCATGTGATCTATATTGTGACATGTATTTCAGATATTTCCTAGTCAAAATTATAATCAAATTTTCTTATAATAAATTAATTCCTAATTGAAACAGTTAGTTTTTTAAATAAAATGAACGAATTTTCAGAAAGACAAATTTGTTCAGATTTTGTTATCAGAATTTTGAGATATTTTCTGCAGTGAAATTCTATTATTGTATCAATAATATACCTCTTGCTTAAAATGTTGCTTTTATTTAATTTAATATTTTCAATTCAATATTTGTATCAGTTTTCATTTACAGGCATGTGAATATATTTATACCATTAGTCATTTTATTATTTCATCAATTGAATGAAATTTTGTATCTCATTTAATGTGAAAGTGCAATAATAATTTATGTCGCGCAGTTAGTGACAAAGGACCCCGCACATTTAGTTAGAAAAAATGACGACAGCTAAATTCGCAAATTTTTGGATATATTATAGATACTGGCCAGCTATGAAACATATCAATTTTAAATTCTGTTCCCACGGCTGGTTTGGGATATAGAGTGGTCCAAATGTCAATGTCTCGATAAACCATCTTTACAATTTTAGAAAATGCTGTTACCATACAGACTTTCTGTGAAATGCGATAACCTCAGTGGGAAGCTGTTGCTTGACGATAGTCACTCATATAACTCAAAATTGAGTCCTACATATACAGGCTGTTTACTCGATGGGTTGTGTACACGGTCTCGACTTTGATAATTATGTTTCAAAAGGCTTTATTTCTTACTTAATAATAACAAAGGATACCCGAAATAGTAGACGGAAAGTACAACTCTCTACCATGTACAATTTAGAAAGAATGATGGTCTAATTTGACATCACCGAATTTTTTTTCTTTATATTTTGTACAGGGATTATTTGAGAGGTACTGGAAAAATAAATGAGTTCACTGCCAAATCGAATAGTTAAAAAACAGGCCACATTCATGTTAAAACTAAAGTTCATATACCGTATGTTCGTTTCCCAATGTCGAAAAATGAGAGTGTATCTAATGATTCTAATGGGACTGATTGGATTTCAACGAGACAAGTAAGAATAGTACTTATATTCAGTTTGTATTGTTCAGGTTGGTTTGGAATCGCTTCTTTCAGATCCATAGACTCACTTTTCAAGATACAGGTACAGTGAAATACGTTCTTTGACCATAAGTCTAGTATCCTGAATGAATAATTATTTTCACATTTGAATATTCAATTGAAAATCGCGTTTGTTTACCGAATCTATAATTTTAGTAAAATGATATTTCACGTGGCGGGAGCATACCAGAATAACCAAGGGTACCACAACACCATTGCCACATGAGCACATGTTCCGAGTGTTCTTGGACCTGATTTACAGGTACAGTAGTACCCGACACCGACTCTCGGTCTTCATTATTTTGAATCCCATAGCTGATACTTTGTAACATTTTTATATCTCGAAAATAGTCTCAACCTAACAAGGTTAATATCGAGATGAGCTTCATCAATTTCTAAATTAATATCTTTGATCACCTTAAGATGAAAAAAATAATTAATACATTTTTATCTACGAGGTATGCCTGTAAAAATGAACATACGGTATAAAAACGTCAGTTTCAACATGATATGTTCTTTTTATAGACTATTCAACTTACCTACTCTCCAGTACCTCACAAATAAAAAGTTTTCAAGTAATAAAGAAAAAAACTTCTGTGATTTTAACTTTTGGACCACTTTTTTTTTCTAAACTATACATGGTAGGACGCTGTATTTTGTTTCACTGTTTTAAATATCGTTTGTTATCAATGAAGCTAAAAATAGAGTTTTTTGGCATAAAACTGTCGAAGTTGAAGCCGCATACACAAACTCATCGAGTGAACAGCCTGTATATGCCGGGCTCATTTTCAAAGTATTTGGATGGCTTCCTTTAAAGAACGGTTTTTCGGTGAAGTTATCATATTCCAGTAAAAATTTGTATGTTAACATCATTTTCTGAAATTATGAATATGATTTTTTGGACATATATATTTGGACCACTCTATATCCTAAACCAGTCGTGGGAACAGAATTTAAAATTGATATGTTGTGTAGGTAGCCAGTATCTACAATATATCCAAAAATTTGCGAATTTAGCTGTCGTTATTTTTTCTAACTAAATGTGCGGGGTCCTTTTGAATAATCAAAATGAAAAGACGCACTCGGCTTATGTTTCGTTATTATATTCTAAATAATTCTGTTTATAATATGTTTTAGGTTGTCTAATTGCCAGGAGCAAAATAATACATTTTTTAATTCGAGTGGCAATAAACTGCCAGATTTCTTTTCTACATCTCATTTTAAGAATCTGATCTTTATTCTTATAGACAATATTGCAATATATTTGATTGGAGTAGCGACTTTTTATAGTTTTCAATTTAGTTATCGACCATACTATTCAAATTTATTGTGCAATTCCAAAATATTCACCCATCATATATACTTTATTTTACTGATTATTTCATATTGATCTATTGTATCTAACAATAACATAATGCACTAACTTTTCATTCATGTATTTCTCAATGTAAATAAAATTTCGGGTTTTGATTTTCACTTTAATACAAACTCACTTTACAAATGGAATATCTTACGAATCTAGAAATGGGTAATACAAAAGGGGATGGTAAAACCTAAACTTAATCTTTTAGCAGGTTGATGAAAGTATGAAAGTGGGTAAGCATAACAGGTAGGTAATAACAAAGATACAATAATTCACTAAAATAAATTTAATAGAGGAGAATTATTACAGTATATACAATGGGCAAACATATTAGAACTGCTAAGGATAAAACTACTACTCGTAATAAATCAGGTATTTAGGCCCCTACACACGGACGTCGATGTATTAATACATCAACGTGCATTCAAGAACGTGTAACCAATAACGTTAATGTGGATGCAAAAAATGCACGTTTGTGAATACACAACCCGGATGAATGCCGCGTTGATGTTTTCAGGAATCGCTTGAATTTTTGGATGCGCATTCCAACGAATGCATTCAAGTCTCTACGTGTGCGTTTTTAAAGCAGTATCGGCGGTTAAGTTTATGAAATAATTTGTTACTGCAGTAGGTATTTAAAAAAATAATAAGTTAAATATTTCATGAATTTGTATAATATTTACTAAAAATGTTTGCAGATAGTTTCATTATTATGTCTGACTGCAGACAATGTCCCGGGAATTTATAAGGGAATTTGTGGTTTTGTACAGGGACCTACTCTGCTGTGGCAGACAAAATCAAAGCACTATTTACACCGAAATAAAAAAAATTAAGCATACAAAATATTGATAGAGAAGCTGCAAATCATTCAACCAAATGCTACAAAAAGTACAGTTGTCGCTAAAATCAATAGTCTTCGTGGTGGGTTTCGGAGATAAAATGAAAAAGTTTTTATCTCGAAGAGAAGTGGTACGGTGAGGCTTTTGGAGATATTAAAGTAGTGAATTTTAAATCTTGGTAATTTCTTGCAGTAATTTCTGCAGTTATTGCCGATCTCATCATTGTGTCTTGACGTTTTATTAATGAAATAACCATGTGCAAGAGTAACGAGGAGGTTTCTTCGTCCATCATTACGTAATTACGAGAGTCGTCTAGTCCTAACCTCCATTTTTCTAACAGGTGAATGAGTGAAAAATTTTATCATTTTAGAAACCAACTTTTAGACCACATTCGGCGACAATTTTCATTTTCCTTTTTCTTTGTACACGCCACTGCCACCAGAGCTGAATATTCCTCCTGCTCAGACATCTGGCCAAACATTTTAGCAGACTGGACAAAACTATGGTTTTCTAAGTACGTGTATACGCAATCAGGTTGTACATTATTGGTTGCACGTTTATGTATTAAGACAGATGTACGTCGATGTATTAAGACATTTATATAAGCTAACTTGGGATTCATGTAGGGGAGACCGGGTACAAAAGTAACGGCGGGTCGAAAGTGACAAATGCTCTGTAGGTTTGAAGAATTATCAAAACACCACTTGGCTGCTGTCAGGTGATAGCCAGTGGCGCCACCTTCAGTTGCATTCAATCGGCGCTCGCGCTACGCACTGTTAGATCGTGTGAGAGGACGCTACGTGATTTCACAAATCAAAAGTAAATTTTTTGACGTTTACTTATTCAGTGTTTATGCAGTATTTAAGGGATGATATTAATTTGAATATTTGCATATTGATACTCGATTAGATTGATTTTACAGTGCTTAAATTCGTTTTTGTATAGCATGTTCCGTTTCAAGGTTATCTTTCATGTTCTAGCAAAAATGCTATGTAGGGTACAAAAGTAACGCAGCCCTATGGGTACATGAGTAACATGTTATTTTTGTCCCCGTATTGATTTACTCTAAGTAAACTTTTTATGTGTGTGTGTTTATTTCAACAAAATGCCGCGACAACGCATAATAACCACCGCACGAATAACAACTAACATGGAAGTCTATCGAAAAGCGGCTGAAGAGCATTTTAATGATGGTGAAAAAATTAGAGCCATGGCAAAAAAAATTGTCTGCCATATTACATTGCATAGATAAATTTAAAAAATTTAAGCTAGAAACACTAGCGCAGTTGTAATTTAACGAGGAAGATTGCTTCTACCTCGCTTGTTTAGAAAATTTTAGCAATAGTCGACTGAATGAGCAAAGTTTACATTGTTTCGGATGCAAAATGTGGTCTCATAGGTACAACATGCGTCAATGAATTATTTGTGCCATAATTGCGAGTCTGAATAGAGAAGACTCACACTGAATTTTCCAATGAATATTTGTTTGATTGATTTGATTTGTTGATAAATATGTCATATCAGATTCATTACAAACCCCTTTGCCCTGTTACTCTCGACTCACAACGTGTTACTTTCGGCCCGCCAACGTGGTCGAAAGTAACAAATGACAATTTTTTTTAAAGTTTCTGTGATTCATGCAAAATACACAAAAATAAGGTAATTTAAGATGTTAATGTATAGAACATAAACGGAATTTATGTATGGCTATATCAATTTTACCGAAATAATAACACCTAATGAGAAACCAAGGCGAAAGTAAAAAATGTTACTTTTGTACCCGGTCTCCCCTACTATGGTATATGTTGACCAAACCGGCAGAAACTTCGGAGTTAAAATATCTGAACATAAAAGAAGTTACGATAAGTATAAAACAGATTCGACATATTCATCACACCTGCTGGAACATAATCATATCTTTAATGACGAATTTGAAATATTGCAAACAGAAGAGAAAGGTTATAAACTTACCTTGTTAGAAGCCCTTTAAATCAATATTAGAAAAAGTTCCAATAAGTTATTGAACGATCAATTAGATTTTAATAATTTTCCTCTGTTAAATTAATTTTAGTGAAATATTGACTCTACATATGGAAAAGGAAACACACGTATTTCATTCCTCCCTGAAGTATGTGTTAGGGTGGCGGACAGCTTGAGTTCGGGATTAACTCCTTCAGCCAGATCAGAGGATACACTTGTATGTACAAGTGCATTAAGGATAGGTGAGAAGGGGCATTTATGGAACATAGGAAGTGTGGGTAGGGTTCAGAGGATTAATACTGACCCAGCATTCGCCTTATAAGTTTGCAAGCAGTGGCTTACATTACCATGAGGAAACCTCTGAAGAAAAACTCATGGCAGACCAGTCGGCCCCGGGGTTCGAACCCGAGACCTCCCAAATACGAGCCAGCGTACCTAAGTACTCGACTAACTAGCTTGGTTCTACCTGTTATGTTTACCCACTTTTATACTCTTATCTACCTGCCAATAGATTACCTTTAAGTTTTCCCATCCCCAGTTGTATTTCCCATTTCTGGATTCGTAAGATATTCCATTTGTAAAGTTACTTTGAATTACTCGTCTGATGAAGCCACTGTGTTTGACGAAATAATGGTTATGTTTAACAAAATAAAGATAAAATCAAAAACCGAAGTTTTATTATCACTTTGATGGATTTTCACCAAGTATCGGCCCAATCAATTGGTTACATATATTTATTTTTCATGTAACATTACTAGGTTGAAATTTTATTAATTTTTCTATTGACTTTTAAGATATATATATATATATATATATATATATATATATATATATATATATATATATATATATATATATATATATATATATATATATATATATATATATATATATATATATATATATATATATATATATATACAGGGTGATTCATTAATACGTGTAAATATTTTAACGGGAGAATTTTGAGCCCAAAATATGAAGATCTAACCCAATTTGCTCATATAAAATATTTCTCCTTACTGAGTTACAGGGTGTTTTATTTCGATTATTAAAAATGAATTTTCTTCATTACTTCAATGCTGCTTGATATTTCTTTATGATATTTGGCAGTAAGTTAAAGTAGTTTGGGACACATTAAATAAAAGTAAAGAAGACTTTCTCGCTATCACCAGTGGCGTACGGCAGGGGCACGGGAAGAGTTCTCGTTTCCTAAATTCTACGCCACTGGCAGAATTGTCATTTTAGTATAATTTTTCGATTCTCCTATATTTTCTCTGTAAATAAGGTATTAATTTCTCGTAACGCTAGAGCCACTATTTTTCGAGATATTTAACGTTGAACATATGGCTGCACAATTCCTTTGATTTTAATGTACGAGTCATATCGGGTTTTTTGTCATACGATTGCATGTATTTAAATTGAAAAAAAAAATTATTAGGTATTTTTTTAAAATTTATAATAATATTAACAAACAATTTAAAACATAACAACTACAAAAATATCCAGCGCTACATAAAAAAAGTTCAAAATAAATACTTAATTATGAAGATCTTCTTTACAAATTTTGGAAGAATATCAAATTTATGAACAAAACTTAAAAACAATTTACAACAAATGTTCAATGTGATCTCCGTTTACCTCAATAAGTTTATTCATTCTTTCGTTGAACGATCTTCTAACTTTAAAAAATATATTTGGCTGATTCGCAATAAAATTAGCGGAATTTACAATTTGCTGCCATAGTTCCTGGTGAGTATTTATTGTTTGGGAGTATACCAGTGATTTCATATGCCCCCAGAAATAGAAATCTAATGGATTACAATCGGGACTTCGAGGCGGCCACGGAAATTCACTACCTCTGCCAATCCAACGATGAGGAAATTTATTATCTAGATAATTCCGCACTATTGATGTATAATGGGGTGGTGCTCCATCGTGCATGAACCACATGTCTCTCCTTTGGTTAAGTGGCAATTGTTCTAGCTCATCGAAAAATTTAGTTTGTACAAACTCCAAATACGAATTACCATTTAAATTTTCAGGTAGTTCATATGGACCTAACAAACGGTCTCCGAGTATACCGCACCAAACATTAATTTTAAACTCGCGTTGAAAATGTGACTCACAATATAAATGAGGATTTTCAGTATCCCAACTGTGGCTATTCCTCCAGTTAAATATTCCTCTCCGTGTACAAGTAGCTTCGTCGCTAAAGATAACATTTTCATAAAAGTTCAGATTTTCATTTTTTTTATTTGCCATCGACTGAGCGAAATTCAATCTTGCAGGAAGATCTCTTGGTAATAAGTTTTGTACTGGAGTAAAATGGTAAGGTTTCAAATTTCCCTTTTTCAGTATTCTAAAAACTGTAGATTGGCTTACCCCAGTCATTGAAGATAAGCGACGAGTGCTAAGTTGTGGATTTTCTGCAATTCTCACTAATATGTCATCTTCCTGATCTACAGAAATATGTTTAGGTCGGCCCACATCACGTTTTGGCTTGAATTGTCCAGTCTCTCCTAATCTTCTAAAAATATTGCGAAAGGTTTGATGATTGGGCTGAACTCTATCTGGATACATTTCTCCATATCTTACAGTAGCAGCAAGACAGGAATAATTTTCTTGTGCATAAACACAAAGCATATCGCGCATTTCAGTATTACAAAAAACATTAGGGCGCTGCATCTTCACTTAATCTGCTTTTAAGAAATTTATAATAGTCACAATCTTCATAGATAATATTGTCAACAACTGTCAGTTGTGACACCATCCTACTAGATCAAAATAATTATTTAAGACTTCCTCATATCTATTTCCAAATAAATGTGAACTGCATCTATTATGACATTAGACACATGCATAATAATTACTTAATTAACAATTCTATTACAAAAACACCAACATGATTGATACATAATTAAAATCAAAGTAATTATGCAGCCATATGTTCAACGTTAAATATCTCGAAAAATAGTGGCTATACTCCCAAACGAGAAATACTAGCCAGGAACTATGACAGCAAATTGTAAATTCCGCTAATTTTTTTGCGAATCAGCCAAACATATTTTTTAAAGTTAGAAGATCGTTCAACGAAAGAATGAAAAAACTT
The DNA here is from genome assembly GCA_030704885.1 of Cynegetis impunctata. Lineage (NCBI taxonomy): Eukaryota > Metazoa > Arthropoda > Insecta > Coleoptera > Coccinellidae > Cynegetis > Cynegetis impunctata. The sequence goes on from JARQZK010000109.1 coordinate 216,426, forward strand.
ATTGAGGTAAACGGAGAGCATATTGAACATTTATTGTAAATTGTTTTCAAGTTTTGTTCATAAATTTGATATTCTTCCAAAATTTGTAAAGAAGATCTTCATAATTAAGTATTTATTTTGAACTTTTTTTATGTAGCGCTGGATATTTTTGTAGTTGTTATGTTTTAAATTGTTTGTTAATATTATTATAAATTTTAAAAAAATACCTAATAATTTTTTTTTTTTCAATTTAAATACATGCAATCGTATGACAAAAAACCCGATATGACTCGTACATAAAAATCAAAGGAATTGTGCAGCCATATGTTCAACGTTAAATATCTCGAAAAATAGTGGCTCTAGCGTTACGAAAAGAGAATACCTTATTTACAGAGAAAATATAGGAGAATCGAAAAATTATACTAAAATGACAATTCTGCCAGTGGCGTAGAATTTAGGAAACGAGAACTCTTCCCGTGCCCCTGCCGTACGCCACTGGTGATAGCGAGAAAGTCTTCTTTACTATTATTTGATGTGTCCCAAACTACTTTAACTTACTGCCAAATATCATAAAGAAATATCAAGCAGCATTGAAGTAATGAACAAAATTCATTTTTAATAATCGAAATAAAACACCCTGTAACTCAGTAAGGAGAAATATTTTATATGAGCAAATTGGGTTAGATCTTCATATTTTGGGCTCAAAATTCTCCCGTTAAAATATTTACACGTATTAATGAATCACCCTGTATAAATATATATATATATATATATATATATATATATATATATATATATATATATATATATCTATATATATATATATATATATCTATATATATATATATATCAAATTAATACTGAACACAATTCATGATAGTAATAAAAAACTTAAACTTCAAAATAAGATTTTAGAGAATTTCGATATAATTTTAAACATTTTCAAAAAATGTTCATAGTCTTCATCAGTTTATGATTACGTCTTACGTAAGTTTCAGTGAACTCCAATCATTTTTATTCAACCTCCATTACCAAGGATACATTGACGTATAGATAGTGACTGAAAGTTACATAAATATACTAGATATAAACTGAATGTTCAGGAAGTAGATAATGAATAATTAATATTGATGCTGAACTTTATTGTGTAGAGTGGGAGAGGATACCAACTCTGTTTTTTGCAAGAATAATAATAAATTCTTAAAGTTCTAAATACTGGTATAGAGGTCCATGTGTACGTCTTTTAAAGAGATTAGTAATCCCAAAGACATATGATATAAGCTTATTTGTTACAAAATATTTCTGAATTGTACTAATAAGTTTTTTTGATATTACATATATATATATATATATATATATACATATATATATATATATATATATATATATATATATATATATATATATATATATATATATATATATATATATATATATATATATATATATATATATATATATATATATGAATATTTGCTTGTGCAGGATATAAACTTTTCTCCGTTTTCTTGGGAACAATGGACGTGGGAAAATGAACAAAATTTATTATAAACTTTCGACACGTCACAAAATTTTAACAAACTTTCGAAAATTGAAAATTCAAAAACTAGATAACTACATACATTATAAATTTTCCAGAAAAATAATAAAATAATTATAGTTAAATATATATATATATATATATATATATATATATATATTATATATGTATATATATATATATATATAGATATATATATATATATATATATATATATATATATATATATATATATATATATATATATATATATATATGTATATATTTATAAATATATCTATATAAATTTTTTATTATTTATTTATATATATATATCTATATTTATATATATTTTATATATATTTATATATATATATATTTTTATATATATATTTATTTATATATATATATATATATATATATATATATATATATATATATATATATATATATATATATATATATATATATATATATATTTATATATATATGAATGGACGCAATTAGGAAGTCGGTCCACGCCGCACTCCGTGTCAGGGAATTAGGACTTTTTATAGTAATGTAAAATGATAGGAAAGTAAAATCATATTTCTAGTAACTTAAAGGGCTGAAGAAGGTTTCAGAACCTTATAACTGCCCACAGATAATATTTAGCTAGCAAAAACATGTACCCCCCCAAAAAAATTTTCAATATACATTTATGATTGATTGATTGATTATATTTATATATATATATATATATATATATATATATATTATATATAAATATATATATATATATATATATATATATATATATATATATATATATATATATATATATATATATATATATATATATATATTTATATATATATATATATATATATTCTTAAATGATGTGTTAAACGCAATTAGCATCAAGTAAAATGTTGGAGTAGGGAACCCAATAAAAGCATCTAATTAACCCTATCAGACTTTACTATTTGGGTTTATATGTGGATAAAACTTCAAGTTGGGATGAACATATCGATGAGCTAGGTAGTAAGCTTAGCAGAGCATGTTATACTTTATGTGCTCTAAGAAACTACTTGAAACTAAATGTACTGTTGATGGTTTAATTGGCTAACATCGAATCACACCTCAGATTTGGTATCATTGCTTGGGGTAGCAGTGGAGATCTTGCAAAAATATTCACTATTCAAAATAGGGCAATAAGAATCATGCTCAAAATGTCACCAAGAGGCAGTTGTAGAGGAGTTTTAAAATCACTCAATGATCTCACTGCGGCTGCACTTTACATCTGGGAGGTTGTTTTACATCTACGAAGATATACCTATATCCGCAAATAGAAAAAAACAACAATATAGGCACAATTATAGTACAAGAGGAATACCTTACAGCAGGGGTGCTCAAACGGTCGATCGCGGAAACTTTCAGAGTCGATCGCGAGGCGCGGGACAACACCGCCAAAGACCCTCCTTCCCCCTACCGAGAACGTAGCAGCACAGTATTTTGAAGTGCAAAATAAATCATATTCGTGCAAATGCAAATGTATTTGTTTCTTTTTTGGTAACATTAAGTTGGTCGATCGCTTTTTACCTAAATATATTGTGGTAGATCGCCAGCACTGTAAGTCTGAGCACCTCTGCCTTACAGTTTTCCATGCTATCATCTTGCTTTGCATGAAAAAGGTCCATTAATGGTACAATTCAATATTATTTTACAAGTTGCCAGACGGTATGAAAAGCCTTAAGATGGAAACATTCAAAAAAGCGTTCAAACGCTATTTGGTAGACATTGAACCCTACACAGTAGCTGATTATTTGAATAGATGAATTAAGGAAGCGCTGGAGCTGTGATCACCTAACTCTAGGTTTCCTTTGTTTTGTTTGATGCAATGTTTTATGTACATGTTGGATTATATTCGACCTTGTTTCCTTACTGTTGTTAACCATTACTTGTATTCAACACTTTTGAAGAAATATATTACATTATTATTATTATTATAATTAGTATTATTATATATATTTGAATGAATAATAAGTAAAAACTTGTCTAAAAACCACAAACTTTGTGGTTTTTAGACAAGTTTTTACTTAATATTTATTTTTCATTTAAATATGAACTACCATAGAGTTGACTCATCGTCGAATTTATTTATATATATTTGAATTATTTCGACCTTTGCTGATTAATCAAATAATATTCCAACAATATTCATTTCTTCAGAACATCAATTATATATTCAATTATTTTCAAAATAATCATTTTTTCTAGAATATGTTTAATGTTAATACAATTTGAGAGTAATGTCTTTTTAAATAGAAATCTATAAATTGAATTACTAGAAACAGCTTACACATAATCGGACTGAATAATTACTGAGACAAAATCGTGGTCTAGGAGATATAAAATCCTCAACCGCACATACCGTTGACTTTCGGTACAGTGCAATAGTTCTTTATATTCGGGGACAATACAACCGAAAATAGATCATCATTCTCAAATATTATATTTGAAGAAATAATGATAGCTTATAAAGAAAAAGGAATTCCAAGTTTAATAAGTGATAATAAAAACTTTATAAGGCAAAAATTACATAAATAATTGAAATTATATACAATTCAAATGAAAATGTACCTATACTTTATCAAATCAAATATTAAACTATATATACCAAATTAGAAATGGAAGAGTAGATAGTTATACTTGAACTTATACTCACAAACAAAAAACTACTGAAATATTCGGCGTAATCTACATTTATATGAATGAACAGAAATTTAGTTGAATCCATAGAAAATAACAATATTTCTAAAAGAGTTAATAACAAAATTACATATTTCTTTAAATATCTGAAGATTTAATTCAACATAACCGGCTCCCCTAAATTTAAGGGTTTCTGTAAATTCATAAAACTAACATACCATTAAAACCCATGGTATCGTACTTTAAAATCTTTCAAAATCTCTTACAAACATTTTGGAAAATATCATTAGGTAATCAGAATTTTTGCACATGGTGTATCCCTTTTGGAAATTAACAGACATAGTTAGAATGCAGCGAATAATTTTCCTCACTTGAATTTGTTTCTACTCAATCTGTTACCTTCAAAGTATTGTATAAATGTAATTCCTGATAATCTGCTCCTCTTTTATAACGTATTTGATTTATACAACACGTGGTTTTTAGTTTATATGAACTTTGTTGATATAGCTTTACTTCCTTATTTTTTTGATGAAGGTAAAGTGTATTGAAACTAGTCACAAACGTTAATATAAATTAGTGAAAATTTAATAAATATTTTATTTCTCATTTATTTTAGCCAATTATCGGCCTCATGAATTCAATAAGCATTTGAAGCTGAACCCATGCAGGTAAAAAAAGAAAGAAGTTTGTAATGAGTCTCTTGGCTCTGGCGCTGGTTCAATATACAACATCGACTAACAGGGCACACACATGTGGATAGCAACGCATTGTACACATCGTCGACGACCTGCATGTTGATACACAAAGCGAAATATATGAATAATTCACCCATTTCCTGTACTTGAAAAGTGCGTGAACGCTGTATCAAATTACCAGAGTAAGGTTCGTGAGTTGGATGGGATGGGTTCTATTTCCTACGTATACTTTGTGTTGTCATGCTGGTGGCTTATTTGGATTACTAGACTGTGTAGTCACATACAGTGTGTATCCAAACTTTTAAATATAACTACGAAAATGATCCATGTGAAAAAATAATAATTAATGAAATTTGTTCATGAAAACTTGGTTTTTCGATAGTACAAACTGTTCTTCGGATATCTTATATTTATATATTCTTAATCGAAATGAAATTCTCTAATTTTTTTCTTTATTTTTCAGTGTAAAATTAGAATTCTAAATTTTTCGGGGAAGTGAGAATAAATGAAATATATACGTATAAATATGTATATATATATATATATATATATATATATATATAAATATATATATATATATATATATATATATATATATATATATATATATATATATATATATATATATATATTTATATATATATATATATATATATATATATATATATATATATATATATATATATATATATATATATATATAATATATATATAATATATACATAAGTGAATAAATTTATATACCAGTTACATTTTGGCTCTTCTAGCGGCCCTCATCATATCAAAGGAGCTAAAAGTTGAATGGCGTATCCAGCTAAATTCAGCAGAATGTTTGCACCCCTAAAACCTTTCCAAATGGTATGGAGAGTTGAAAATTTTAACGTCGATTAATTGATTGCCTTTTGGTAGTTTCAACTATGTTTCTGAACCTCCTTCATTTCAATGTAGAGATTTTATGTTATATCGTAGATTTTAACGTTTCGCTCTTTTACACACCCACATCCGAACCATATGTACAAAAAGTAAAATAAAGTAAAAACAACCAAGTGACTGAGCTCTAATGCTGGTGCTTTTTTTTTCAGTCAACCATCTTAATATCACAAAATAAGTATACCTAGATCATAAAATCCGTTCACTAATTTCTAGTTAGAATTCAAAGAGTACCAGAATTTTTAATTACGAGTATAATCTCTTGATAACATCACAACGCATTTTATAATTTTTCAGAAAAAGAACAACTTACTTATTGGAATTTAAACTCTGAAATTTGATGATACTAAATGCATGAATGTTTAGGGTTGATGCTTAAAAATTCTAGTGAGAATCTGTATTAATCGGGAATAAAGATCTATAATAATCAGTAATAATTCTTCTTTTTCATCTCACTATGGACCTACAGTTTGACGACGGTTCCAAACAGGATTTGAAACTAGCATAACAGTTTCATAGACGGTCGCTCGAACTTTGTTCTACAAGGCATCTGTTAATAATTCCTATTTAAATTTATAATGAATTGAATTCATCACCATGTTGTTTCGTATACCTTCAAATAAGTAATGTACTTAGAATCTAGGTAGATATGAAAATCAAGGAGATGATGGTAGATTAACAATGAAAACATGTCGGAACCATTTTATGAATTACGTTCAATCAACGTAAAATACTATTCTCAGAATCCCTGAAACCATGAAGGTTTTAGGGAGAATAATACAAGAAACTGTGCGAGAAGAGTGCCAACGAAAAAGTGACAACGAAAAAGTAGATAGCTCAGATACTGAGTGGATCCAAAAGCAATAGTTGTATGTATTGTCATGACACGACTAACTGGATTGTCCAAATAATAAGACTTACCAAGGAACACAAGTGTAAACATAGCAGACTTGGCAAACAACGAATTTCGAGGTTTGAACACAGGTGCATTAAGGATTTAATTGAAATGAGTAGTTGAATATTATGTGACCAGGAGCATATTATAAGAACAGCAGATAATCAAGCAAAATTTCTTGAACGCATTTCTCTCATTGATTGTGTCCAGGGCAGTCCAGGCGATGCAGAAGTGTGGGAAAATGCATGTTTCCAGCCAGGAATGTGGTGCAGTCAGGAATGAGAGCGGTGGGAAGATTGAGCTGAGGCTCTCTTCTTGAATTTGACGCAACTTGGCAACCGTCAGATATACCGTAGCTGTAGCATCATCATTTACAAAGAGTAACTACTTGTTGTCCTACTTATACTCTTGTATTTTTTCAAAATTAACTGGTATACTTTTATTTGTTATATCAGTTATTTATTTTCTTTAATGTTAGTATCCTAGTCCGCTTGCAATTCAGTTGTTATTTATATTCCTATCTCCTATACATTAAATATATTTCTTTTGTGAAAATTATTTATTTTTCTTCATAAAGTCATAAACAAATGAATCATCTGTTTCATTTCCATTGCAGTGACAAAAGCAAACAAATTTTCTATGAAATTTTGTTTTTCATTCAATATTGTCATATTTCAAAAACAAAGATTCCAAAATTTGATAAGAAGGGGGTGTTCATATATGTGCATGCTGATCAAAATTTTCAAATACCTACTGCTATACAAAAATTTCAATTGTAATTTAACAGGTGTATATCTTCATTTATTCTCTATATAAGAAAAGAATGCCTATTTAAATTTAATTGATGAATATGTTCATTGATAACTTACGCTTGTTCAAATAACTTTCCTTTTAATTATTGAAATGAAGGAAAATATTGAAATTTCTGTTTCTCCAGAAACCTTATTGAGGAAACAAAATTATCCTGTCATATTTCTGTTATGATGGGCAGATAACAGGAGGAAGGTTATGTATTAAATCATCATATTATTAGTTTTATCATTGCCCGATTTATTAAGTTATCGTTATCTTATCTATCTATATACAATTACGAAGACAATGAATAATAAAGAAAATTCGGATACTTTCAGAAGGTTTTCGTATATAAATTTATTCAAATTTACACTTGATGAGCTAAATAATAATAATTTAGTCGATGTAGAGATTATAACACTGATTGTATTAACATATTCATTATCTTCTGCGTCTCAACTAAGGTATTAAAATTCTTTTATTTTTATCAAAAGTCAAATATATATTTCTCTGTACACTTTTAGAGTTGCCTCATTCTGAAACCCGACTTGATCGGAAATGTTTCATTTTCTTGTTAAGCTGAGTACACATAGTAATATTACATGTAGCGAGTTTCATTTTTTTGTAGTCCAAATTTAAACTATAGAAAAATATGAAAAATACTATTTACCAGATAATTCATCATTTTTAGTTCACGAAAATGAATACTATACGTATATGTTCAACATCCTTTGCAGTTCACTGTAGTGAATTTTTTATTACTGTAGCGAAAATATAAGTCCTAATAAAATGAAGAAATCAAGTATGAATTTTTTTTTCTACAACTTACTATAAACTATCTGGAATAAATTGCCTCGATTGGTTGGTGTCACTTGAAACAGCTGTCTATATTTACTATAGAGTGGCTATTACAGTAGTATCGCTACAACAAAATTTTATTTTCTACAGTTAGGAGTAGTAAGAGACCAAATAATTTTTTCTGATATGGATGAGATAGTATTGATAATTAAGATTGATAATTATTATCTAGTTTTGCTACTTAAAAATATATACTTTTCATTATTAATGATAATTTTTTCTGGTCCACCATCTAGAAAGAAGTGTTAATAAAATAAAATTTAAAATAATTCATAAAATTATTTCATTGAACAATTACTTAGTATTATTATTATTTGTGAGAATAAAACTTTTTGTCTAACTACAAAAACAATTATAAAAAACTTTTTTCTGTCAAACTAAAAAACAATTGATTAATAAGTTGACAACGCTAATCTTTGATTTCAAAACAAAGCGCTCTCGTCTCTCTGCCCGACAAAGTGATAGTGTACACTAGTGTTGGGTAGGACACGACATGAAAATGAGTTTGTAAGAGTAGCCTCTTTTTTGTACTGAGCCAGTACAATGTCCCACTTCAAATGACGCGAGGCGTACTGAAGCTCGCTCGGCGATACGTTTGAAGTTACGAGTACGAATATGACATTTGATTTTATTGCAGTACAATAGTTACAGTCTGAACTCTGATTGATGATATATTAATAATCAGTATTGCAAATAAGGACGTTCCGATACATACAAGGTATCGATACCTACTCATATAAATAGTACTCGAATCATTTTTCGATACTACTCATATGAGTACCTCCAAAGTATCGATACTTACTCATATCGATACATTTTAGATATTTTTTGGTAATTATTCCGAAAAATGAAAAAAATAGAAAAAATTCATATAATTTTTGCTGATTTTGCCGCTTTCTCACTTTTTTTTTTTCAAAAAATTAAATGAACCTGTCCTATTCTAACCTCACTAACCTAACCTCCGAGTGCAAGAAAGTATCGAATTCAAGAATTTCAAATTGGAAAAATCTTTTTTTTAAATATTAAATGTATGTATCATATGAATTACTAAAAAACATCTAAAATGTATCGATATGAGTAAGTATCGATAGTTCGGACCCGATTCTGAACAATATTTCTCTAGCAGCGCTGCTGCGCGACTCCGTGGGAAACAGAGAAAACTTCTTTTTTCTCAGTCTACGTCTACGAGCGGGCCCTATATGCGAGTGAGAGAAATATGGGAAAGTAAGAGATTGTTAAATAACTTCAGCACAGAATCCAGCTGAACAGCTTTTGATCACAAAGAAAATGCGTTCTGAAATTGTACAAAAGTAACATTCGTTCCGTTCAGTCTGAATCTGACTAATTCGATTCGATACCGAGTACTTTCGTTTCGATACCGAGTAAGTATCGCAAGATTGATTCGATACTAAAAGTAGTTGGTATCGAAACAAAAGTATCGAATACATACTCGTATTTACTAGTATCGGAACGTCCCTAATTGCAAAGTGATATGAAACGATTAGCATAGTGAATATTGTTTGTAAGTAGGTAAATAAAAATATAAACAATTAATATATTCAAAAGCAAAACAGTCGCTTCAATACGTGCCTCATAGGATATTTCCTTATCGCTCGACGAGACTCGAAAAGCAATAATGCAATAAATTTGTAGCATGCGTCTCACTTCCTCTTTGTCTTCATCCTACAGTTTTACGGAGACGGAAAGTAAGTAGCGCCTAGCGCGACAACCGCGTCATAAAATTTGAAGCAGTACAATATAAAATTTTGAGCCGTTCTTACATTTTGACGTCATGTACGGGACAAATGTACTGCCTCTTGTATGTCCTACTCAACACTAGTGTACACTGCTCCACTAGGTAGCGCCCACCCTTATTACTTTTTAAATCTTACAGCCGTTTTCCGGGACATCGATCAAACCGGGCGGGACATCGTGACAAGAGCAAAATACCGGGACTGTCCCGGTCAAACCGGTACGTATGGCAAGCCTATATATATATATATATATATATATATATATATATATATATATATATATATATATATATATATATATATATATATATATATATATATATATATATATATATATATATATATATATATATATATATATATATATATATATATATATATATATATATATATATATATTTATATATATATATATATATATATATATATATATATATAATCATTACAATTTTAATTATCCAAACTCTCCCATCAATATGAGAAAAAAGTGTTTGTTCTCTTACTACTCCTGCAACCTATACTTTATAAAATAAAATTTTGTAGCGATACTGAAGTAATAGCTACTATATTATGAATATAAGCAGCTGTTTCAAGTGTTCCAACCGATTTTGACTCATATATTATTCCAAACCATTTGTAGATAGTTGACGAAAATTTTTAACGGTGGCTCACAATTTATTCAAGACAGTTTGTAGTTAATTGTAGTTACAACCAAAAATTTCATACTTGATTTTTACGTTTCATTAGAACTTATATTTTCTCTACAGTATTAAGAAAATTTACTATAGTGAACTAAAAACGATGTAGAATATATAACGTTCATTTCGTAAACTGAAAATGATGAATTACCTAGTAAATAGTGTAAACAGTTTAAATTTGGATTTCAAAAAAATTAAACTCACTACATGTAGGTAATATTACTATGTGTAGTAAGCATTGGAGATAATTTAGTGTTTGAATTATTGCTATACAAATACTCATTTGATAAAGCTACCTCATATAAATCTATTTCAGTTTTGCATGTTCGTACGTTTCACAGATGACTTTCTATTTCGTTTTATATTGTAACTACATGAAAATTTGTACATTTGTTCGGAAAGTCATATCATCGAAGGGCAACAAACCTTAATCCATTTGATTCAACAAATTCCATAATTATGAATCATATTGCCGTATCAACCCAAAATGGAATTTTTATAGTACTTAATGTAAGGGTATGAGGAATATTGAAATACGAAAGTTTTGCACTAACAGGACCTTTCCACTGTATATTTTCTAGAAATTTATATGCGTCAGATGAACTGTGCATAACTTCATTACTCATATATGGCATTCCAATTGTTTTGTTGCAACAATAATTGCAATGTTCAATGTTTATACTGTTATGTACGTGACAGAATAATACAAGCTACTTACCAGGAAATCTTCGGCAAATAATGGAAAAACATAGAATAGTTTTCAAGAAAGTCCTCGACATAAGTGGAACATCATACATACATAGATGTTCGATATATATATGTATATATATATATATATATATACAGATATATATATATATATATATATATATATATATATATATATATATATATATATATATATATATATATATATAAATATATATATATATATATATGTGTATATATAGATATATATATATATATATATATATATATATATATATATATATATATATATATATATATATATATATATATATATATCAGTGGCGGCTCGTGAGGTGTTGGTTTAAGGAGGCTACAAGAGGTGTTCAAAAATACACCATAGGCGAACATTTTTAGGATTTCAAGGTCAACCGCCTTATAATTTAAAGAAAATCAAAGTAAAACAAGCACCCTAAAATATTAAAGAGGTACCTATTCGAGGAATAAATCAATTGTTACCCAGCAAGAACCAACGGGGAGGTGAGACTTTTTTCTTTCCAGAAATAAAATAGGCCCCCCCCAGAAATAAATTAATATAAAATTCTTGTATTGAAGGCAAACAAAACTTAATAAAATAACAACAAAATAAAATAATAAAATATACATTTAGAACTAAACAAAAAAATTTAAATGAATTCTTTAGTATAGACATCTATTTTTTGATAGATATAATAAAAACATTGTCTTTTTGATAATAAAATTCATCTATTTCATGAATTTTATACTTTTATGAACTTGGAGGTTAGGTTAGTAAGGTTAGAAAAAGTCAGGTCAGCTCAAGTTTTTGAAAAAAAAAGATGACCCAGCGACAAAATCTGACTTCATATTCGAACAAAATAAGCTATAATCCAAAATTTCAAGAAAATCGGGGCAGTCTGTTGTATTATCGATAATTACCATAATTCCTGCATAGATGCCAGTGCCAAACAGAGACATTTTTCCTAGTAAAAAGTAAACACTGCCAACAAAATAATTTATTTTTTACCTGTGATCCGGTAAGCCAAGGATGTCTCTCATAATTTCTGATATTAAAACCGCGATTCTGCTACGCTGCACCAAATTGTTTAATTCCGGGGTAGGTCGCTCATTTTAAAGACAATACGCCAATAAAATAAATTAAAACCGACGAAACTGTTTTCGTCCACGACTAGTGACAACGACAACGTCCCACGGTCCATGTCCAACGAATTCACTCGATTTTACCCGAAAGCCTATAGTTGTGATTGGTCGACATTGTGTGAGACTTAGGTGCAATCGGTGTTGCCATTTACATGTGTTTTCCTTTTCTATTGCAATGAAGTATTCATTCGCAGTATTCGCACCGTTATTTGCTTTTCTGTGGCAGGCATAATGAACGTTGAAAATATACCTTTTTAAGCCTCTGCAGCGTTGACACAAATCTTGAAATGAATGAAATGCAGTAATTAATAAATTATATTATATAATGTAGGTTGAAGGGAAGGTAGGTGCATAAAATAATATGATTTCGATTAATATGAATATGCTGAATGCTGACTATTCAATATAATATATTTGTGATACACGGAATATTATTTAGGAGGAGGCTTAGCCTCCTTAGCCGCCTTCGAATAGCCGCCCCTGAAATATATATATATATATATATATATATATATATATATATATATATATATATATATATATATATATATATATATTATATATATATATATATATATATATATATATATATATATATATATATATATATATATATATATATACATATATTTTGAGTTCTTAACTTAATCTGTCTCATGAGGGTCTAGTGACCGAAATTGCAATCAGTTTTATATTTTTCAAATTATTTTAGTGATGATAAACCTAGTAAATTCAAGTTTTGTTTTTGTTAAACAATTTGTCTATTACAAAACATCAATAACTATAATTAAACATGGAAAAAGTTATGATCTAAGTGATAATACGAAACCTTTTGTTCCCGTTTTATCATATAAACGTAAAATCAATGTATTCATTATAAAGCAATTAAATAAAATAAGCAAATGTAGTTAAATCTTCTTCTACAATATTCGCACAAATTATTGAATTATCAGTCTCATTCAATGTCAAAAATTTCTGACGATAATGAATCTAAACATGTTCGTAGAGCTTGGAACAGTAAAGCTACAGTTCCACCGGAGGAATATTGAAGAATATTTTGTTGCTGAATGTTTCTCCTTATTGCCAAGGGTAGAAACTTATGGCAACATACGTAAATTTCTTGTTTCCACTGAAGCAACTGAAATTGTCAATAGTTGCATATTCTTTTTCCTCATTGACTCGACAGCCCTTTGTGGGCCAAGGCCTTCTTCAGAATCTTCTTCCATTCCGATCTTTCTTTGGAAATCGACCTCCAGTTCCTGACCTTCAATGCTCCAAAATCCTCGTCAACACAGTCAATCCATCTAAGTTTGGGCCTCCCTCTAGCCCTGGTGCCGATTGGTTAAAAGTGAAAAACTCTTGATGTCAACGAGTCGGGATTCATTCTACACAGGTGCCCGGCAAATTTCATTCGGTTGACTTTTATGTAGTTGATGATATTTGCCTCTCTATACATCTCATACAGTTCGCTGTTGTATCTGTGCCTCCATGCGCCATTGATGTTCACTGCACCCATAATCTTCCTCAAAACCTTTCTTTCAAAGATAGCCAGTCGATTTTCGTGCGATTTTGTCATGGCCCAGGTTTCTGAGCCATAAGTAAGCACTGGTCTTATAATGGTTTTATAAAGCAATAGCTTTGTTTTTCTTTTAATCAACTTGGAACGCAGGAAATTTCTCAACCCATTAAGACAGCGATTAGCAGCGACAGTTCGTTGTTTTATCTCAGTATCTAAACTGCTCTGGGCGTTTACATTCCAGCCGAGATAATTGAAGCCATCTACATGTTCAAATTTACTATTTTCAATTTCCAGGAAATTTAGGCCTTCTGTTGTCTTGCAGACAGGCATATATTTTGTTTTGCTTTCGTTAACGCTTAAGTGTATTTTTGGTCGGATCTTTCAATGGCAGTAAATGCATCCGTCAATGCCTTCTTGGCTCTTGCAATAATAACAATGTCATCAGCATATGCAAGATGTTGGACTGATTTAGTGAAGATGGTTCCTCTGGTATTAATACCAGAATCTCGAATCGACCGCTCCAGGGCCAAATTGAAAAGGAGACATGCAAGTGCATCACCCTGCCGTACGCCATTTTTAAATTCAAAATATTCTGTTAAGTTTCCGGGTAATTTAACACAAGAGCGGGTTTGACTTAGAGTTATTTTTATGAGTCTTATCAGTTTTTCTGGAATTCCTAAATCGCACAGAGCCCTCAGAAGCATTTGTCGATTTATGCTGTCATAGGCAGCCTTAAAGTCAATGAAAAGATAGTGTATGTCAATTCCATACTCTCTTGATTTTTCATGAATTTGGCGCAAGTTAAGTTGCATATTATTTAGTAGAAACAATCAACATTTGTTGCCGAAGCAAAGAAATTTTAAGGAATATTTAGGAACATTTACGGAAACAAGCAACAAGCATGTTCCTCCGGTGGAAACGTAGCTATATATTTATTCGTTTTCGTACTTCACTGCACACTGAAAATCTGCGACACGATTGTTTACTAGTTGCGTTCTCGATACGTTTCCACTTCGATAGCAAAACGGATTTTTTTACACATGTTTTCTATTTTCTTTTGAAGTTTACCGCTCAAAATGGAAACCGGCGACAAGTAGATACAGTCAACATTTGTTGCTGAAAAATAACGATATTTTAACATTTAGAAACGTTTACGGAAACACGCAACGGCAACAAAAATGTTCCTCCGGTGGAATCGTAGCTTGAAGGGTGACAAGTAGAAACAGTCAACATTTGTTGCCGAAACATTAAGAAATTTTAAGGAACATTTAGGAACGTTTACAGAAACAAGCAACAGCAACAATAATGTTCCTCATGTTATTGATTAAATAGTAGGGGAGACCGGGTACAAAAGTAACGGCGGGTCGAAAGTAAAATGCTCTGTAGGTTTAAAGAATTGTCAAAACACCACACCATATTAATCACGAAAATTAAGAAATGACAAAATTCAAACACTTTCTGGATAGTTGAATCAATAATTATTCGGCGGCAAAAATGTTTTATCGTGATATCTCAATTCATTATGCAATAGTTAATTAATAATTTTTGTAGGCTTGAACATGTACATTGCAAATGTGATAACTATTAAACTATAGTAATGAGTTTTTTTCATTTTTCGAAAGATTTCTGAATAGATCCCTGTTACAAGAATAAACAAAATTCAACTTTTCAATATTTTATCAATAATTTACGTAGTTGGAAAATAAAAAATTTTGATTAATCATAAAATTGTTATTTTCAATTCTTTTCTTTATAACAATTATTCAAACAATAGGAGATGAAAATTTTGAAAAAACCATTTCCATGCAGCTTCCGATAATAAAAAAAGGATCATTGAAATTTTTAAAAAATTTTTTATTTTGCAACTTTGTAAATTGTTAATAAAAAACTAAGAAATTTACAATTTTAAATTTCTTCTACAGATATCTATTCTGAAACCTTCCGAAAAGAACTCCAAGAAAGGAAAAAATCTCAGTTCTATAGTTTAATAGTGATCACACTTGCAATGCTCATGTTCAAGCAACAAAAAATTATTAATTAACTATTGCATAACTAATTGACGATTCAATATTGTTGATTCAACTATCCAGAAAGAGCTTGAATTCTTTCAGTTTTAAACTTACGTATTGAATATGGTAAAAGGATGTTTATTGTTAGTGTCCTAAATGGACGTGGCTTGCGCAAGCCAGATTATACCCGTTTTCGGTCGCAATTTTATCCCTCTGAGAAAATTATAAATATTGATCCTACAGTTCTGAGAGTTGGAACTTTTCGTTATAAAACTTCCTTCTCTGTTCCTCTGATTTAGATATCCAAAACCTCAATTAGTTTTTGAGATATTTGCAAAAAACAAACTTCACTTTTTTATTTCAGTAGTAAATTGTTTATAACCTTTACAGAATTGCGAGCGAAATTAAATTTTTTTAAAAAGAAACATCTACCCACAACTACAAGTTTTCGAAGCTAATTCTAAAACATACGTTTTCTACAAGATTTTATACAAAATGCTCTCATCCTCATACACTGCGTTTTTTTATTCGGAAACATAATATATTATAGGCATTCGGAGCTCCTGTTTCTAGTTTCAATTTCATCAGCTTGCTCGGTCAAAATAGATTGAGATTATCTTTTCCGGATGTAGTTTAGCCGCGAGTTTAACTCTCTCATCCGCTAGTTTCATTTATTATTTTTTCCTATTGAATTTCTTTCTTAAAAATTATCATTACTATTATTATAACAACATATATCTAAATATATATATATATATATATATATATATATATATATTTATATATATAAATATATATATATATATTTATATATATATATATATATATATACATATATATATATATATATATATATATATATATATATATATATATATAATCTTGTGATAATTAGCAATAACAGGCTTGTTGAATCTCAAAAAACTCGATTTTATTAAAAAGTTGACGTTTCGCCACGACATTCGGGCTTTATCAAAACTTTCGAAAAAATTGAAATTTCTTTGACATTTATTGATTTGAAAAAATTTGAATGGAAAAAGACTACTATGTCTCACTAAAAATTTTTTCGGCTGTGGCCGTTCTTTGTTATTTATTACGTGCTATTCAGTCCAGTATTAACATTCAAATCTGTTATTATTAGATGGTAAGGGAAACCACAGAAACCTTTACCCACGTAATGTTCGAAATAGGTTCAAATTATTTTGATTTTGAAAAGTCAAAGAATAGGGTACTATTTATCGTTTTCAAAAATTTCTCATTGCGGCTGTGGCCGTCTTCAGTTATTAATTACGTGCTATTTAGTCCAATATCAACAGACAGGTCCGTTGATATTAGATAGGAAGGGAACCACAGAAACCTTCACCCACGTAATGTACAAAAGAGGTTTAAAATATTTGATTGTTGTCTTTAAAAAGACATTACTTGTAATTTTGGAGATCACATGTTCTAAACTATATTTATACTATTACTGCCGATGTATCTCTATCTTTCTAACTATCTATCTTTCTATCTATTTAACAATCTTTCTATCCTTATATCTATCTATCAACCTATCTGACCTGGCAAACGTTGTTTAAATTACTAAAATGGCTATTGAAGAATATGGGTTGTTCATAGAAGGGTCAAAATTTAGAGTTGTATGTATTTTTTAATGCAACATCATAAAAAAATAAAAATAAAAAATTTTGCCCAAAAAATTTATAAAAATGTTTGGGGTGGACCAACCTAATCACTTAGGGGTATGAAAAATATATTACGACCTATTCTCAGACCGACTATTGTTATTTTCGATTGCCGTCTTGCAACCCTATTACGGATCTGTGAATAAAATTTAAAAAAAATGAAAATCGCGATGGAATTTTTATTCTAAGTCATGACAAAATAAAAAAAAATTTAAGTTTATAATCAACAAATGAAAATAGGGGTTGATCGTAGAGGACTAAAAATTTAGGGTTTTATGTATTTTTGAATGCCCTATCATGAAAAAAATAGAACAAAAAATTTTGTCTGAAAAATGAAAAATTAAAATTGATCAACATTTAGGGGAATGAAAAATATATTTTTTTTTCGATTTTCAGACCTAACCGATATGCACAAAAAATTTCATGAGAATCGGTCGAGCCATTTCGGAGGAATTAAACAAATAAAAAATAGGGGTTGATCGTAGAGGGGTGAAAATTCAGGGTTATATGTATTTTTGAATGCTGTATCATAAAAAAAAGAACAGAAAATTTTGTCTGAAAATGAAAAATTAAAATTGAGGGGTGGACCACCCTTAACATTCAAGAGGATAAAAAATAGATGCTGGCCGATTCTCAGACCTACCCAACATGCACACAAAATTTCATGAGAATCGGCAGAACCATTTCGGAGGAGTTTAACTTCTAACACCGTGACACGAGAGTTTTATATATTAGATATATATATATATATATATATATATATATATATATATATATATATATATATATATATATATATATATATATATATATATATATATATATATATGTATATATATATATATATATATATATATATATATATATATATATATATATGTATATATATGTACATATATATATATATATATATATATATATATAAATATATATATATATATATATATATATATATTTATACATATATATATATATATATACAGGGCTATTCAAATTCGAGTATATGCATGGGGATTTCGATAACGGTGAGAGATAGAGCGATGGTTAAATGGGGGCAAAGTAGCATATTTCAGAGGTTAGTTATATGGATAAAAAAAATCTAATCTAGCTCCTTTAGTTCTGGAGTTATTTAGGAAAAATCGAAATTTTCGAAATCCTTTTTTTGCCTATATCTTTTCATTTAATGAACTGTTTTCAAAACAATTGTCACTTTGCCATTGCCACTTTTTGTAGGCTATCTAAATATCTGAATAAAAATTATATACAGGGTGTCGTATAAATAGGGCCACCCTCAACTTTCAATTTTCAAATACGGACCTGTATTTTTTATTGCATTTTTTTGAATGCCAAGAGTCATGTTATATATTCACGTAGTATTTCCATCTGAATTACAGAGTGTTCTGGAAATATTGAACTATTACCAGTAAAATTTCAACATTTTTTTAAAACTTCAGCTCTAATTAAAAAAATATCATAGGATAAGGTATAGAATGCCTAGGATTTGGAAGATAATCAACATTATTCGACGAAGAATGTCTTCTTCAAGAATTCATCCACATTTCGGTTCACGCAACCCATGATCAATGTACGAAAATGCGAAATTCTTCCTAGTACGTGTATGTGCACATAATCATTGCCCAAACAAAAAAACGTTCGACTGGCAATCTTTATATTACAGACACCAATTTGGAAATATTTCATTGATACTCACTTTCCGAACTGCCTACATTTTTCAGCAAATTCATGGGCATTCTGTTGCTATATACAACAATTATGATTAAACTATTTGAATTCTCATAGTATGCTTTGGAAAATAAGTATTTAGTTCGTCTCACTTGTCATTATTTTGACAGTTTCTTGGAAATTATCGTTGGTATTTAATGAAAAATCTGATAGTACTGAAAATGGGTTTCCCCATAGAGCAGAAAAGAGATATGATTAACGTTTTCTACAGAAATAATAGGAGCATTCGTCTTTCCGCTTGACATTTTCTTATGGGGTACACTAAAAAATAGAATATATCAAAACGAAATTGAAAATATAGAAGATTTAAGAATTAAAATCATGAACGCTTTCGCATCACTACGCCGAAGAGATATTTTCAGAGCGAATAATAACTTAAAAAAACGACTCCGTAAATGTCTGAAACGAGAAGATCGTCAATTGAAACATTTATTTTGATTATGATTACTTATAATGACTTATTTCAATTCTAGATAATAACTAAACATGTTCTTGTGCGATAAGTTATAAAATATAAAAACCTATATGATCAATAATATGTGTCAATGTGATCAATAATGTTTGTGACAGATTATGTTTGTGAGTTCTCAGCAGAATACATACAACAGATCTTCCTCATACCTACTGAGGTGAATCGACATTGGGATCAATAATTATTCTACCAATGCTACATTATGGTAAAGAAATAAAATGTCTCTCGGGAATGTTGATTTTATTCTATTGTTATTCCGAACAAGTAGTGAGACTAGATAATCTGGAAATTCTGAAATTGATTTTTCTTAAGGAATCAATTTGTCTGATTCACCTCTCATTCTCTGATATTATTCAATTAGAGTTGTTATGGAATTAAAAAATGATGAGATATCACTAGTATCAGTTCAATATTCCCAAAACACTTTATGATTTATATACAAATAAAACGCCAATATGAAACATATATAGGTAGTTCGAAATGTGAATAACAATGAAATATTTCCAAATTGGTGTCTGGAGTATGAAGATTTCTATTGGAAGATTATTTTGTTTGGGCATTGATTATATGCACATACATGTACGTACTGGGAAGAATTTCACATTGATCATGGGTTGCATGAACTGAAATGTGGTTGAATTCTTGAAGAAGACATTCTTCGTCGAAGAATGTTAATTATCTTCCAAATCCTAGGCATTTTATACCTTATTCTATGATATTTTTTTATTTAGAGCTGCAATTTTTTAAAAATGTTGAAATTTTACTGGTAATAGTTCAATATTTCCAGAACACTCTGTAATTTAGATGAAAATGCTACGTCAATATAAGACATGACTCTTGGCATTCAAAAAAA
This sequence comes from Cynegetis impunctata, assembly GCA_030704885.1. Taxonomy (NCBI): domain Eukaryota; kingdom Metazoa; phylum Arthropoda; class Insecta; order Coleoptera; family Coccinellidae; genus Cynegetis; species Cynegetis impunctata. The sequence continues at coordinate 237,381 of JARQZK010000109.1, forward strand.
TGCAATAAAAAATACAGGTCCGTATTTGAAATTGAAAGTTGAGGGTGGCCCAATTTATATGACACCCTGTATATAATTTCTATTCAGATATTTAGATAGCCTACAAAAAGTGGCAATGGCAAATTGACAATTGTTTTGAAAATAACTCATTAAATAAAAAGATATAGGCAAAAAAAGGATTTCGAAATTTTCGATTTTTCCTATATAACTCCAGAACTAAAGGAGCTAGATCAGATTTTTTGTTTCCATATAACTGACCTCTGAAATATGTTACTTTGCCCCCATTTAACCATCGCTCTATCTCTTACCGTTATCGAAATCCCCATGCATATACTCGAATTAGAATAGCCCTGTATATATATATATATATATATATATATATATATATATATATATATATATATATATATATATATATATATATATATATATATATATATATATATATATATATATATATATATATATATATATATATATATATATATTATATATATATATATATATATATATATATATATATATATATATATTTATATATATATATATATATATATATATATATATATATATATATATATATATATATATATATATATATATATATATATATATATATATATCTCATATTCTTTTTGAGAGTTTATTCCAACCTTTTTATTCAGTTAAGTTATTATATAATATATATTGAACAGATTGATGATAATGCATTTGAATTTAGAGAAAATAAATATGAGTTCCTTAACATCTAGTAACTATGTCGAGACGAGTTGTAATTTATTCAGTACACTTTTCTAAACCAAGATACTCTAGATTTGATTATAACTACAGAGAAGTTTTACGGAAAGCTTACGTCTTATCAGTCGCTTCAATGATTTCAAAAATTTTATTAATTTAGAAAATAAATATTTGTTACTAGCTGTTAATTATTCATGAAATGAAAAACTATTTAACCAACATAACTATCTCTAATTTGAATAAAGTTGTGGAATAAATATACTTCTAATTAAATTAATAGGAAATAATTCTGATAATGCCTTCTTTCCTGGTATTTCTGTCTCTATCGATTAAAACGAGAATAACCTAATCTACTACCAAAGAATTGTTGCGGTTTGAGTTTATCAAATATTCAGATAGTATATCTAATTTTATTGAGAACCTCTTGAATCACTTAATTGTACTTCTACACAATATGATGCGGTTTACTGAAAAAATATCATTTCGTACGGAGCGTTTTTATCGATTTTTGTAAAAGCATCCCAAATATCAATTACTTTATCTTCAACTTTCATATTTCTAACGAAAATATAAATTTTATCAAATATGGAATTCACTGTATCCGGGGCTTGCAATTAAGTCGAGCTGGAAGTGTTGTAATTATTCGAAATGAGATTGACATCATTTAGTGTTCCACCAGAGAACAATTTAAGTAAGGTAATTAATTACTCATTAAGACTAAATAATAATATCAACAATATATTAGACTAAAGTAACAAAAAATCTAATACGGTTTTTAATATTAATTCTTTCGAACTAAGATGAAATCCAGTATGGAAACATTATACTAAAAAAAATAACTATTAGATAACGAGGAAATTAGTTAAGTTTTTGCATTCAAATTCTGGTTTCCAAAGTAAATGCAAAGTTTGTCAAACTGTAACGTCACTTATCTGCACATGTAAAATATACAAGAGAAAACAGTGAACTGTTCTTTCTCACTAATATCTCTCAGGAATAGTTTCTGGGAGTTATCTTCATAAAACAAGGTGACATTTTTATCAACATTGAAGCAAAGTAAGTTTGCATCAGACCAGGATTGTATCAATCCAAGATCAATTGTCATTTCAGAGTTCAGCGTCGCATAATTAGGATTGCTCCAAGTAATACTCGTATCATCCGCGAAAAGAGTAATTTCTTCATTGATCCTGAGATACGTTATATTTATGAATAATAAGAAGAGGAGGGGACCTAAGACAGAACCTTGGGGGACACCGATCGTGATGGATTCATAAGCAGAGTTGGAGTTATTTGTCCTTTTGTTTTATACTTCCAAGATAAGACTCGAACCAGTTTAGTGGAACACCTCGTACACCATAAAACTCCAGTTTTCGTAATTGAAAGCTTTCTGCTTTTCTATCAGTTCTAATGTTCTGCTACTCACAGTGGTCGAAAACAGCTCACAAGTTATCCAAAACTTGTTAATTTATTTCTAGCACAAGAAGGCTTTTTGATAAAGGCAAGTTACTACCGAACTGAGTTTTACAATTATAACAATTCTTCTTATCTGCCAAATGACTTTGAAATTAGATTATGTAGAAAGTTAAGCAATGTATAAAGCATTATTAGGTGGTCAATGGCGATACCTGGCTACACGACGTCGCAATTTGGAATATATGGTAATCCCGACGACCCACCTAAATAGACCTGTTGGTACTTTCTGTGCTTATTACAATTTTGGACAGTTTATTATATGCACTGAAGTTGAATGTATTTCTGAAACCAGTTTTTTGAATATATTTCTTTTCTAAAATGTTTTATAATAATAATGAATTATTGACAGATTAAAAAAGCTTCACCAAAAACTTTCATATACTTACTTGAATAAGAAGGTCCAATTTATTTCTTTTATTACCTACAATTAATAATTAAAGTGATTGTTTTTAATGTAGTGGTCGGATAGTCCAGTGAAATTTCTATTGCATAGTATGGAGTTTATTTGTTCTTTTATTCTGGTTTCCATTTTACGTCCAGTTTGGCCATTGTGAAAAGCATCATCAATAATAGTCCCAAATAATTGTGCTGACAATTAATGAATAAACAAAAAAAATACTAATTGCTTACACCCCATTGATACATGTTTAGAAAAAAAATATTTTTATTGCATCAAATAGTTTTTTAAACTGAAAAACGAACATTTTGATTAAAACGGTCCAGTTATCGAATAATCTGTTTTAATATATATATATATATATATATATATATATATATATATATATATATATATATATATATATATATATATATATATATATATATATATATATATATATATATACATATATATATATATATATATATATATATATATGTATATATATATACCTATATACAGTGGCGGATTTACATATTTTCCGCTAGTGGGCTGTTCAAATTTTGCCGACTCTACCCACCTCTACAATACGATACCCTTTTTCAAAATCATATTAATTACAATTTTTTGTCAATGAAATGGTAACTTTATGATTTGTGCACTATCGTCCTAATTGCACCACCTTTTTTCTGTAATTGGTAGGATTGTGAGCTATGTTGAGTCAGTTCCTAGATTATTTTTACAACTCAATGATTTAGGTAAGATTATAAGTACATGAAATATTTTTCGAGCATATTTATGAGATAAGAAAAACTCAAACATGTACTAGTACTACTAAAACGGGGTAAGGTAAACGTTGATACTACTTACACAATAATGTACATTCGATAAACGTAATTATTAGTATATTACACTACAAGGACCGAAAGTTTGAGATTCCTGCATGGCGCGCAGTGCAGGAATCCCTAACTTTCAGCTTTTGTAGTGTAAAATTTTCATTTTGTTCACTTACAGTTGAAAAACAAAATATTTAATTATCTGGTACCAGACTGGTTGACGATGACAATGAAATTCAATTAAGTTTGTCAATACCTTTTTGTGCGAATTTTTATTCGCAAAATCATCAATGATGTCGTCTGAAATCTTGTTCATTAGTTCTGACTCTACGCATAAAAGGGCTAAGGCGTTAAGCTTTTCTTGGAGTAAAGGCGCGTTTTCCTCCACCTTCGCCAGTCGCCGCGAACTGCGACTGAGTAGCTGCGACTGGTAGTAGCTGCGACCTATTCATTCAGGCGCGTTTTCCTCCACCTTCGCCAGTCGCCGACGAATGCGACTCGCTAGCCTGCGTCAATCAGTATTTGTCCCTCGTTCTGGTCTGTTCAGCACAAGAAAAATGAATATTTCAAAAAAATCATTAATTGCAATGCTAATAAATTATCAAGTGCAGGAGGAAAATCTGCTTCTCTTGTTAACGTTAGAATCTAAAAAACAGAGAAGCGAAGAATTAGCAATGTTCCGAAATAGACGACTGGAAGGATTTCAGGCAATATTAATCCAGAACCACCTGACAGATAACGAATCAAAATTTAAAGAGTTTTTCCGAATTTCCCGGCATCAATATAACTACGTACTGCTGCTCATAGAAGATGACCTTGCGAAACCATCCTATAATCGTGTGAAATCTTCAATAACTCCCTCAGAAAAATTGGCAGTAACATTAAGGTGAGTAAATATTTTTTATGTGTTATAAGTTATTGTGAGTAAGGTATTAAATGAAGTGCAAACATTAATATATATTTCTTGAATAGAAAATAAAAACGCAACAAAACTATATTCATTTGAAAAAAAAAAAGTTATTCTCAAGCCTTATAAGTAATTTTAATCAATTTATATATCTTCAAATGATCTTAAATAGGTTGTTACATTATCCGATGAACTCTGCTCACTATCACGATATTGCGCCATGGTTGTCCTGTTGGTTCCAGTTGGAAGTAGATGGTGTCTCAGCAGTAACAGAGCTCGGATAAGATTAATTTGACGAGTAATTCGGAGATAAATTGGAATGCATTTCTGGGCGTAATAATTTCAATTCAGCTTCGGATATTACTTGAAAAATCTTTCTCTTAGTTTCTGCTTTCAACAGGGGTGGAAATTTCTTCACTGTTATGACAAGGCTTCTGAAAAGTACGTCTATTTCATCTTCTGCAGGTGGTGTAGGAGTAAGCTAAAGCTGCTCGTTCTTCACTACCCTTCTGTATTGCAGTTAGTATTTTAGACGTAACATTGATCTTTCTTTTCTTTCGTGTCTCGTTTGTGGTGTTACCCAGTGCTTCATCGATAGGTTTAGCATTGGTAGATAGGTATGGAGCATCTGCTGTAGCATCATCAGCAGTCATGTTTTCACCCATAGTTGTGTCATCCAGCATATCTTCGGAACCAATCTCGAAGTTCTCAGAAAGCTGTGTGTCAGTATTTGTCAACAAACTGAAAGAACCAAATGAAATGCCTGTATTACCAACACCAATATTTACCTTCTCTTGTGTTCCACCACGTCCAAGAATTGTAACTGGTCCAAAATTGGGTTTCTTCTGCGAACTGCAGAGGAAGCAGATCCAGCTGGCTTTTTCGATATCTTCTTTGCTTTATAGTAGCTATCACGAATATTCTTCCATCTCTTTTTGCATGCTGCGACTGAAAACAAAAAAATCGGAAAAATACATATTTGTGATCTTTTTGTACAATGAAACACTTTTTTTTCAATTACAAAATTATCAATTCTGGTTAGCCAAATTCCACATTTTTCCCTAAATTGTTATATTTTTTTGTCCTGAAATTTCAAATATTAATTGATTTTACTCCCTACGCGGAAGCCAATCGACAGAAATTGAATTTATGTTAATAATCCCAATTAATATGAAACAGGGTGCTTTATACGTTTTTTTCTCCTCCATCAGAAGCAACTCTGAACGAAAACGCAAAGAAATTTTGGAAGCGTTGGAATTTTCCCAACCTCGTTGCCGCTATTGATGGTAAACATGTGAGAATTGTATGCCCAAATAAAACCGGCTCTCTGTTTTTCAATTACAAGAACTATTTTTCGATAATACTTTTGGTCCTTGTTGACGGTAATTATAAAATTGTCATTGTGGATATCGGTTCATATGGAAAAGAGGGTGATGCAGGCATTTTTGCCAAGTCTCTAACTGGTCAACAGGTCTACGGAGACAAGTTTCTTTTTCCTCCACCACTATTACTACCACATTCGAAAAATATTATTCTACCTCATGTTATAGTGGGAGATGAAGCATTTAAACTTGATAAATACGTAATGAAACCCTATCCGAAAAACCAAGCACTTCAACATCGCGGAAAAGCAATTTTTAACTATCGATTGTCTCGGGCAAGAAGAGTCACTGAAAATTGTTTTGGTATTTTCTGTAATACATTTCGCATTTTTTTTTACGCCAATTAACGCAAAACCTTCAACTGTTGACCTCATTATTTGTGCTGCTTGTTGTCTACATAACATGTTGCGTGATGAATATGTGTCAAATAATCCACGAAAACAGCATGAATTAGAAGAAACATCTTTCACACATCCTACCGAAAATATGATCCCTCTAGCAGGAAGTGGAGGATTTGCTCGTGCAGAAGGTTTCCATGTGAGAAGTAGGTTTACGGATTACTTCACCAACGGAGGCGCTGTGAACTGGCAGGACTGAAGCTTATTTTTTATTGTGAACAAAAATTGTCAGATTTTAGTTTATGTAATAAAAAACTCACCACTGGTATTTAAATATCCGGAAATGTCTATCCATAAAGCTTCCTTCTTTGTGTACAACTTATATGATTCGTTCTTCGGATCATATTTTGCCGGGTGCTTAGAGACTTGTAGAACGAGCTCTTCATCGTCTATCGTACAGTCCGCCATCATTACTGAAAATTATCATTTCATTGCTCTAAAAACTACATATATATGGCTCTACTAAAGTAGTATTTACATAAATTCATTGAAATCAGTTGGTCACTCAAAAGTGGCATATTGTTTTATATATTTGTTCTTCAGTTTACTCTATACATCAAGAAACCGTTATTTTGAAAAAAGTACTTACGTTTTTTCACGCGTTCGAATCCAAACAAAACTAACTTTCGTCGACGAATTTATCGCGGCACCCCTTCCGAATATGAGCAGCTACTCGCGACTGGACGAACGGCGACCGGACGCTGGTAGTCGCGACTGAGTAGCGGCTAGGAAAACAGGATGATTTAAAATGCATTTGAGATGTCTCGACGAATTGTTCGCCGCTACTCGGTCGCAGTTCGCGGCGACTGGCGAAGGTGGAGGAAAACGCGCCTTAAGGTAGATAGATAATATTTCACCCGTTTTATGTAAGAAAAGCTTCTCTCACCTCAAAAAAAGTAGTAAAATACAAATACAAATAAGATTTGCAAGCGTTTTTGCTGTTAAATAGCGGGAAGTTACAAGGACGACCTGTAGGGTCGAACATTTTTCAGATTTTTCAAATAACTTTTTCAACAACGATATCTCCGGAATTGATCAACAGATTTTCATGTTCTTTGGGTCAACCGACGCAGTTCGATAAGGAAGAGAGCTGAGTAAATTTTGAAATTGACCGGTTTGGTAGTCTAAAAGGTATTCCAACATAACATTTTTTTGAAAACTTTATTTTTGCGATTTCTGTAAATCGACTATGTCAAATCGGTTGCAATTCTTAATAAATCTAAGTTTGGCGAAACTCTTTCGATCGGTTGACCTGTTCAAAATTTATAAGAGGTTTACATACACACACATACAGCCATATAGATCTTATCGTAAAAATAGTCATTATGGCTTCCTGAATAATCTAGATCTGAAGAAATTTCGATTATCGGAAATCGGAGTGAAAATTTTGAATTTTTTAGAAAGTAGATAAAAATTTTGGTCACAAAATGGCGAAACGTCAACTTTTTAATAAATTTGAGTTTTTTGAGATTCAACAAGCCTGTTATTGCTAATAATTATCAAGAGATTAGAAATAATTCATAGGCAACAACAAATTATATATATATATATATATATATATATATATATATATATATTTTATTTATATATATATATTTTATATATATATATATATATACACACATATATATATATATATATATATATATATATATATATATATATATATATATATATATATATATATATATATATATAATAACTTTTTGACAATTATTAGCAATAACAGGCTTGGTGAATCTCAAAAAAACTCGATTTCATCAAAAAGTTCACGTTTCGCCTCGCCATTCTAAGTTTCATCAAAATTTTGTGGGCTGTGGCCGTTCTCTGTTATTTATTACGTGCTATTCAGTCCAATATTAACATTCAAATCTGTTATTACTAGATGGTAAGGGAAACCACAGAAACCTTTAACCACGTAATGTTCGAAATAGGTTCAAATTATTTTGATTTTGAAAAGTCAAAGAATAGGGTACTATTTATCTTTTTTTCAAAATTTTTTTTATTACGGCTGTGGCCGTCTTCAGTTACTAATTACGTGCTATTTAGTCCAATATCAGCAGTCAGGTCTGTTGATATTAGATGGAAAGGGAACCACAGAAACCTTTACCCACGTAATGTACAAAATAGGTTCAAAGACAAATCCAACAATCAAATATTTTAAACCTATTTTGTACATTACGTGGGTAAAGGTTTCTGTGGATTCCCTTACCATCTAATAATAACAGATTTGAATGTTAATATTGGACTGAATAGCACGTAATAAATAACAGAGAATGACCACAGCTAAAAAAAATTTGATGAAACATAGTAGCCTTTTTTTACTATTAAAATTTTTTCAAATAAAGAAATTTCAATATTTCAAAAGTTTTGAAAAAGCCACGAATGTCGTGGCGAAACTTCAACTTTTTAATAAAATCGAGTTTTTTTGAGATTCACCAAGCTTGTTATTGCTAATAATTATCAAAAAGTTAAAAATAGTTCACAGGCAATAACAATTCAAATAAATAATTATATATATATATATATATATATATATATATATATATATATATATAACACAATACTAAATAACTCCTTATTTAATAAGTATATATATATATATATATATATATATATATATATATATTTATATATATATATATATATATATATATATATATATATATATATATATATATATATATATAAATATATATATATATATATATAAATATATATATATATATATATATATATATATATATATATATAAATATATTTTGTTCCCCCAGTACATTCTGATATTTCCAGCAGCTCCCATTAGACCCAATGATCTGAAATTTTGTGGTATTTGGGGTGTTTCGTGATGTACAACAAAACTATCAAAATTTGGTCCAGTTGAAATTTGGGCAACTTCAAACTTGAGGCAAGGGAGTGGCATGAGGGGAAAATTTAGTAACTGATGGAGGAAGTGAAAATTAGTTATATAAAACATATCCGAAATTCAGTCTGCTAGTGCTTTTTGGAGGGAGCATGGGGCTAAAAATCCTTGGATTGAGTTGAATCTAAGGAAATGCCTATCAGTAGTATGAAATTTTTTCTGAAATCGCAGCCATTTTCATAAAGAGATTTCTTGGTTTTTCGTGATGTTTGTTGATTTGCGCATGGCCACAGCTCATCCAGATAGAATTAGATGGTTGATATTTCTTAGGTGGATTGTGTTGATGTTAGGGGAGGACACAGTAGCGGGTTGAACTATTTTCCTCAACCGCCAAAATTTTAATGTGAAAATTTAATGTTTTTTAGAAGTTTTTGGGCACTTCTACATCTTCTGCAGATTGAGATAGAGGAATTGAATTTAGTACTTGGATTGAGTTCATGTTAGAAAAGTACACACTTTGGAGATTTCAGTTCATGCTGAAATTTCAATTTAATACAGTAAAATGTAAAACTAAAAAGTATCGTGGTCCCGTCCCCCTAACTAAGACATGTAATACTGCGAAAAAAGAAAAAAGATGTTTAGTTTGGATTGTGTGTGCAGATCATCATTTCATTTGTATTTTGTATATCGCGGCCCCAATACAATAAAATGTAATAATAAAGAAAAAAATGTCTTTTGTGGCGTGTGTGCTCGTGCCCCCCTTCAGTATGCTCGCGCCCTCAAGGAGGGCGAGTCTCTCAGGTTGAGAAACGCTGGGCTAAAGAGTTATTTATACAGTATGTGATATTCATGGTATAATGCAATAAATTGTTGTAAGTTATTTTGATGAGTTTACCTATGGAAGTCAAAATATTGAATATCTTGTCAAAATGTTAGAAATGCAATTTTTGAGCACTGCACATCTCTACTGCCACGCCAAATTCAGGCTGAAAATTTGTACTTGAGTGAATTTGGTTGAGCTATCCGAGGGTTTCAAAAGTTTTTTCTCCCCCCAGCCACTTGTTTTTACCCCGAGGCGAAGCTAAAGGGGTTATAGTGCCACGACAAAAAGTTGGGATCCGATTCTAAAAATTCCAACAGATATCGATAAAACACATATGATTTCATAAGGGAATTTTTTTCCCCATTTTTCCCCACGAAGAATAAAAAACTATAGCGTTTTTTAGATAGGCATTATGACATGCACATGCGCCGAGGGGTTTTATCATTCCTAGTGCTACGCAGTAGGATGTCCGGATTTTTAGAAATTTCATGCGTTTTTGCAGATATTCAAGCTTTGTTCATATTTTTAGCCTCTCTACATCAACTTAGAAGGCTAAGGGTTCTTATGTAAAAAAGGACAAAAATTAAATACGACCCTAGTGCATAGAGATAATACAGATAGAGTAGGCATGCCTATAGGTGGGAGCGGTTAAAAAGAGAAAGAGAATCGAGTAGGTATGCTATCTCTCTCTAGCATTGCTTATGCGCTTCGTTTGTACTCCGTACAAACGAAACATTTTATTCACGTGCTGACAAGGTGCGCGCGCCTGTAGACAAGGACAGCATACGTATGCCAGTCTCTCTCTCTTTCTAAAGGCCGGACGCTCTCGCTTACACACGCGCCTATAGTATGCCTTCTCTATCTGTATTATCTCTATGCCTCAGTGACGGAGCACTGCTGATCATTCGTTTGATTTGAATGTGCATAGGTATCATTTAGTGGTAGGTAGGTATGTTTAAAAACTAATAATTTTTCATTTTGCTTCCGTGGGGTCGGTGAAGCCAGTTGATGGTTTATTATGTAGTTCAATTAACTAATAGATCTTACATAGCATAGCATGTTAATTTCATATAAAACATGATAGTTGAGAGATGTTGATAAAAATATACTTCCAAATGAAATATTTGCGTATGGGTATATCTTACTTTCCTTAAAGAATCAAAATGTTTGTGGAATTTGGATATGATTTTCAAAATCTTGTAGGGCTACAATTTCACGAGAATCTGAGTATTTTAAACTTTAGTAAGGAACGCTGGAGCACTTTGTGCACCATTTCCAGAAAAATTAGCAATTCGGCGTTTCCGCTTCTACCGCGCCAAGTATTTCCTTATCCGATTATTGTGTTCATGCATGTATCACGTCAGTTTGCTACGATAATATACTGAAGAGTAGTTATATAGAAGTTTAGAGAAAGTGGTGCATAAAATACACCGCGCGACCAATTATGTAGATATATTTTAATTTTAATTTAGTGATTGTTGATTTGTTTTTATATGCTTCATTTATTGCGACTTATTTAAGGGATAAGGTAAAACTAAAAATAAATAAAAACACCAAGAAACTAACAAATGAAGAGTTATCGCTCTTTATGCATCTTGGGGAAGACGAACCAACTATCGGAATTGAGAATGAAGAGGAGGATAACGTGGATGGCTAAGAGGAGGCTTTTTGAAGCATGACAGGCAATCCGAGGTTTCTGCCGATGAAACCGAAAAAGAAAACTCCGGTACTGAAATTCATAGTTATGCGTTTTGTTCAAACGAGACTATTCAAGAATAGGACAAATGACATAACCTTATATTATTTATTAAATCGAACGGAAATGCTTACTTTTTTAGTAACTAATGCTTTCTTCTTATGTGATTTTGATGAAATCTTTCAAAACCAAGGGACAATGTTTATTTTCCTTTTTTTAATCCAGGGAATAATGTTTATTTTTGAAATAAATTACCAAAAACGTTTTTTATAATTAGTTTCTATTTAGTATACAGTGTTCCTTCACATTAAAATTAAATAAAAATAGAATCACAAAAATATTATCTAAAGAACATTATGCATACACTTAGGTACCTATGGTGTTGAAAATACACCGTCCGACCAATTATATAACATTTTTGGACGCGCCTAATTAAGGGTTAAAAGTGGTTGACCTAGTTCTTTCGACGTTCATATTGTTTCAATAACGCTATTAATTCGTTTTTTAGGTAGTTTTTATTATTTAGATTCAGAGAATCGTTTTCTGGTTTTCTGCATCGATATGAGCAGTTTATTTACACGAAAGTAAACGTCTCAGATTGCTTCTCCAACCAATTCACTTTAATCGTCCATAAAAGAATAGTTTTCAAACAATTCATTCCATATGTGAGGATGAGTGTATATTTTTATGAGAATACGACTCCAAATTTCTATCTTTTCACATAGAAAAACCAAGCCGCAGCCTTGTATAAAATCATATTATCTAACGAAATAAATTGCTTGTGTCGACGAAGTTTTTCTTAACATGTCTTAATTATCCTACTAGTATTTGAAGGTCACTTTATAAATAGAATATTTCTTTCATTGTACAAAGAAATATCCAAATAAAAATAATAATCATAATTTGTACGAAGATATTTATTTGAAAAGGTTTCCACGTTATTCTTAATGAAACAATTTACATGTTTAAAGCAATTGTAGTTGTTTCACTCGAAATGTGTTTATGATTACTACAATTCAATGATTATAAATAAGTATAAGTACCTAGTAACTTTTAAGATTCATTAATTCAATATGTATTGTTAGTTACATCTCTAGAGATAAATTTGTAGTTAAACTTGAGCACGGTTTGGAAAATTTAGAGATAGTAATAAACAAAATAAATTTCTGGATATTTCTTCATAGATTTGTTGTTATTTGATCATTATTAAAATAATACATGTCTGATTTTAACGCTTACTGTAACTGATTCTATGGCGCGGCGTTTCACCACATGGTGGCTTCATCTGATTAAATTGAACACTGAAATCTTGGTATCTAAATTTACATGAATTTTAGTACCTAGAAACGATTACAACAAGAAATTGAATAGTGGGGTATGGGTAGGTAATCCTTCCGAGAAAACTTAGACAAACTACATCAGATATTGAATATATGTATTCAGCAGGGGGAAAGATTTAAATGTATTTGTCCACTCCTTAAGTTAACAGAATTCTTATAGGTGTTAATTTCTAGAGCTTCCCAATCCGATACTCTTTCTATGTAAAAATATGGAAATATGTATTGAATGCATGATTCTCATATAATAAAGATTCGAATAATTAGAACCTCGATTATTGTTTTCAAAACATCGCTTACGTTCTCTGATTTTATTTCCGAGTTTCTATGTGTTATTCGCGGCCCAATTTCCTGTCATAATGTGTATCTCGCCCCCCCTAACAAAGACATGTAATATTAAATATTATATATATTCCTTCGGATGATATAGAAAGACCACAATTTGCAAAAACGAAACATGTGCGTGTCGGCGCGCACGACAGAAGAGATAACTTATACTAATCCAAGTTGAAATAATTAATATTGAAATATGGGGCCCAGAGCTCCTACGAGATTGCAAATAAAAAAATGAAAAAAAGCCAGGAGTCACCTCTGGGATTCGAACCCAGAAATTCGGCACCTGGGTTCAGTACTCAGACCACTCAGCCGTCAATGCAACGTAACTTTCAGACGCAAGAGTGTATATAACGAGAGTGTAACGTATCGCCACGCTATAAAATGGAATATAAACCTACTATACGTAGACATTATTTTATGGAACAAATTTGTAAAGCTTTATCTTTTCATTATGCCATATCTGATTCCTGTCGTAATCTGTTCTTTTATGCATATAACTTATGCAAATTTATTTCGATGTTTCACATCTGCCAGGCGACCCGCGACGGCTCATGACGTTTTCGCGTTGCTTGTACATGAATTCATTAGTATATACTATGCATTGGCGATTGGCGTGGCGGAGTGGGATCAGAAAGAGAAGGGATGAGAGAACGGAAAGAAAGAGGGAGAAAGAGAAAGGCATATAATATTTGCTTGTGTGTCGTCACTTCCGTCACGGTTTTAGTTTCACATATACCTAATAAAATAAAATGTAATACTAAAGTATCGCGCCCCCCTAACCAAGACATCTAATCCTACACAAAAAGGTCTTTCGATTGGATTGTGTGTGCAGATCATCATTTCATTTGTATCTCGCGCGTCCAATACAATAAAATGACTAAAAGAAGGTCTTTTGTGGTGTGTGTGCTTGTGCAACAACGTCTTGAGTATAAAGACTCAGGACTGATTTGTGACGTCATCGCCTGGCGGCCGAGCGAACGCTGCGTAGCTATCGGTTCTATGTATTTATCAATGTTTCAAATTCATTTTCCGACTATTTTCAAGTAGTAAAAAAATTTGCGAATCATTTAGTATTGTAGCCAACAAAGTGAATTAAGTTTTTTATCGATATTTGCCATATAGTATATAAAACCAATGTTTTTAGTTCAATATAATCAATATCTTGAGGTCTCGCTTGAGGTAATGTTCGCCGAAATAGTTTTCTACTTTTGATAAATTGTTATTTTCCGTTTCTTACCTTTACCTAAGCGATCATTTTTCTTGCAGCAGCAGTTTTTAATCAATGTATTTGAGATACAATCCAATAATATACCAACAATGGTTTTAGAAGAATGAATGTCGCATGCTTCGAAATGAAGTAGGTGATTTTCTTTACGAATATATTCAAAAATTAAAGTTCTTTGGCAAAACACGTTTAAGAATTTATCTTCATGGCTATTGATTATTTTTTGAAATATTATATATGAATTTACGACAATTTGAACTACTGAATCTTGGGGATAATGAAGACCAACCCGTTTCAAATTATTTATAAGATTGAAGTTATCTTCTACAAAGAGTTCTTCATTACTATAGATCAACAAATTATGACACGAGTGACATTTTAATTTTTTGCATTATCAATCACATTAAGTAAATTTTTTATTTCGTCCAAACTACTTGAAATGAATGGGGTCTTTACTTTACCTACTTCAACACTTATTGATTGAGCATAACAATAGGTATTTATTTTTAAATTATCGCTTATAACTACTGACCACGTAATTGAAGGGCCCGGCGTGTAATCCAGTTTAAATAAAGTTGTTCTTGTTTCATCATTTATTATAAACCACCCTTTTTCTAAATTAAAAGATTGAACCAATAAATTGAATTCCTCGAAAGTTTTGTAAACAGTACCCTTCATATGTTCTAAATATTCATTTTTGCTGTCCTCAATAGCTTTTTTGAAACGGACTTCGTCCAATACCTTTAGTTTTTCGTCTTTACTCTGACGATACTTCACGTCTTTTGATAAGTAATTTGGACATTTAGGAAATTTACTTGGAATGCTACTATCTTCGAGTCGTGGCAAAGCTAAATTAATTGAAAAGATCTCACCGGTTTTCGAATCCTATTGTGATATGTCCCTTATAAAATCCTGACTTCCAAAATGATTTTCACAAACCCGACTGTTATTGTTCGGCTCGAAATCATCACGAGGTATTGCACATATCCATTTACGGCGAATCTCGGCATTTTTAGGAAAACGAAACACTCGCACTTTTATAGCGTTTGTGTAATTTCCCCTGCATTCAGGCACACAACACTTATATGGCATTCTGAAACACTTCACTTATAGCAATTAATTCAAATGCATAAGCTAACTAAAAGAATTATTTGTGGAAATCAATACAAATGAGCAATTTTTTGACGAGCGTCTTAAATCGATGATCTAGTTTCCAATAGAACAAGTGTGCGAAGCGAACGTCAACACGTGCGGGGTAGGTTTCAACAGCGTTGCCACACCAAACAATACTGGGGAATATTAAATATTTCTTCAAATTTGTGTTGAGTTAATCGAATTATATTTTTTCGCAAATTTTAAGTATGCTTCTTGGTAGAAAATTTGGACAATAACAATTAAAACATAAAGTGTAACACTTAGGATTGTAATATTAAAACAATATTTCATTATATCTTATATCTACTCAACGTATAACTTGGCTATACTGGCAATACCGCTACGTAGGCCATGTGCCATGCAATTGCATCGTAAAATGTTTCGGCCTACAGCATACTACGTCACGATGAAATCTGAAGAGAGAGCTGAGTCCTTATCTCAAGACGTTGTTGGCTTGTGCCCCCCTTCAGTATGCTCGCGACCCCTAGGAGGGCGCGCCCCACAGGTTGAGAAACGCTGGACTAAAGAGTTATTCATACGGTATGCGATATCAATGTTATAATGCAAACAATTGTCAGTTTTTCGATAGGATTACCTATATAAGATAAAATATTGAATACCTTGTCAAAATGTTAAAAAAGCGAGAAACTTGTTTTATTGCTAAATTAACATTTTATGGATTATAGCATTTTTGTAGCAAGTTGCTTAGTAATAATCAAATCTTTATTGATGCTTGCTGTAACATAGGAATAAAAATTCAAAAAATTTCATTTGATTATTTATCACACAAGAAAATTGAAATTTATAGAATATTGGATTTTGGGGTTGAAAATTTCAAACTGTAATTAGTAAATGATGCACTTCCATCAATATTATGATTAATTTGGTGATTAAATTTCATCATGCTGTTATATTAGTTGAAGAAATTAAATAATGAAAAACTTCGTGATTATCAAGGAAAATAATGACATTTAGTTTTTTTTATATATCTACGATCTAATTTTGAACTTTGGATACATATACGCAAAATGTCGAATTCTGAATTAAAATCATATTTTATTTCATATTTATATGTGATAAATTAGACTCCAAACACAATTAAGAAAGGTCAATGTGTTCATTTGCATACGTCGATCCACATCATTACTATAATATAAACGAAAGTTTGCGTTCACGATGTGCGAATAATCATGTTTCTGTTCAATACTCGGAAAAGGAGTCTATTGCATACTTTTTATACTTTTCTGGTATATGAAAGTTTCAACGCAATGGTAGTGTATTCCAATATCTTAGTTGATACATTAAGTAGCTTCATGTCTTTGATGTTCAATTAGTTGTAGATTGGCAATAAAATGCAATCATTAGTTAAGCAACTAAGTTTGTTTGATTTGTATTCAGTAGACAAACTGAACGATTTTAGTGTTGAGTTCTAGATGTCGATGACATTCTAAGGATGATTTTTTATTGTTTACATTTGTATTAATAGTTTATTAATCTTCTGTGAATCTGATTCAGAAATCATTGATGCCTATAAAATCTCATTAAACTTAACTGTGGTTGCATTTTTTCTGAAAAGGAAGGTGAAATGTGTATTCGGTACTCATATTGAAGTTAGCTGAGCTATTTTCATTTTAGATAAAGTCTTCGTGTTTAGTTTTGACTTTTTTCTTCTTTGTTATGCGAAGTAGCGGCCAAAGTCTATCATGCATCCATGTGTGTTAGTTCCTCGCTAGAGGTTACTGTTTCGAAGGGGCGATTTAATTATCTTCTCCATTTTATTTCTTAGTTTCTTCTATTTCGTAGTCGTTTAGTAATTTCCATTGAATTAATGTTTTGTTTTTGTATGCCGTCCTTGGTTGTGTTTCTGCAGTTTTTTTAAATTCCAGGTTTTCGTGTTGCTTAATTTTTTCTATTTATTGTGAGGCTCATTCTGAATAGTTTACGCGCCATTACTACATCCGGTCAATTTAGACATTCGAAGGTGCATAAAATCCCAACAAGCTGAAAATCAGTAAAACTGTTCAAAAAATAATTATAAATAATATTTCAAAGTTCCCCATCATTCCCGTATGGAAAAAATTTTATTCAAGGTCAAAGGCCAAGGAAATGAGTTTTTCGATATTTTCAGCAAAACGGTAAGTATTATCATAAAAGTACCTTTGACCAAAATTGTAGATCATAAAATTATCTATAAAAAATGTATCTATACTTTTTTCCTACAAGCCAACGTTTCTGAGATACAACGATTCAAAAAGTTATAAAAGTTGTTATCGTCATAATATGTACATACGCGTTTCTTTTAACGTGGTTTCCACAGTAGGCCTACTCCACGGGTCAGTTGTGATCCTGTTTAATGTGAAACTATTGCAAAATAACGAAAATTTTCAAAGATTGGAAAAGATAAAAGCGATGTAAATTTTAAAAAAATGGGGAAGTTCATTCGCCTGATTCGTAAATTTCAAATTCTTTTTGTTCTACTTCTTGATCTTCTTCTTCTTCTTCTTCTCCTGCATCTTCTTCATCTTCATTTTGGATGCAAGTAAATTGCCTCAATAGCGATGTATCGCATGACACTTCGTCGGAATCAAATGAATACTCCATTGTTTGTGATTCAATCTGCATCCCTAAAAATGTTGCAAAGTATTTGTTTAAGGCAGGTCTCGATTAGGCCGCGTTATGGGGAAGATTCGACCTATTCGAATTGGGAGCATTTGCCGGTGCAAGAATTCAGTGCCAAATGCAGAATACAGGCAGAGAGTGAAAGGAGAAAAATTCTTAAGGTGGCTGCTATAGGTATAGGTTAAAAAACTCTGACAGTGGTGAGAGTGACAACTCATTTGAGTTAGCAGACGACTCTGTGGACTGGACTTTAGAAGAGTTTTCGTTATTGGACAGTGGAGACCTACAGAGACAAGGAGATTTTGTAATTGTAAAATTACAAAAAGAGCAAGAACGGATAATATAGACATAGATAACAGATTCAATTTGAACTTATAAGGGTGGAATATTTGCTAATACACGTTTCTGAACAAGATTTGTTTCATTAAATTATGTGGTCCAATCCACCCCGCGCTATGGTCGAACTTAATTCAGCAGTACGGAGGATTCGACCACATGTAGGTTTATCAACAAACGTTAAATTCGAAAGTTTTTTTGTGTGAAAAATTGTTCTGTTGGTTTACCTACATAGCAAATAACACTAAATACCCAATACATTTTTCATTAGAAACTTTTGAAGGTTGAACGATCGAATGCTCCCCACTTTCCCCTATAAATATATATATATATATATATATATATATTTATATATATATATATATATATATATATATATATATATATATATATAAATATATATATATATATATATTTATTATATATATATTTATATATATATATATATATATATATATATATATATATATATATATATATATATATATATATATATACATACAGGGTGATTCATGGTGGATGGCACATTGGACGTTTCTGGTGAACCATAAAAAGGATCACTTTGAAAATTCAATGTAGAGCATATCGAGCATTTTCTACCAAACTAAAATATTTTTGGTAATGCGGTGTTGTCACTTCTATTAAAAAGTAGTAGGAACTTTGATTTTTCAAATGGAACAGCCTGTATATTATATCATTTCTAGAATCTCCAACAATTTTTCAATAACTTCTTATAATATTTCCCTATACCTATCTGTTCCGTTTTCGAAATAAAAATTATTTTCATTTTTTTTTCGTCGGAAATCAAGACCTATAAAAACTCTGATATCTTTGAGCTAAGAAATACTATGATATCGAAATTTCGTTTGAAGTTTGTTGATACTTGGGGGCTATCTACACTTCAGCCTGATCTCCGTTACTTCAATACAGGGTGGCTAAAAAATACAGTTATTTCGTTAGCTTGAAAAAGTGACTGAAAGTTGATTATTTCAAATGGAATACCCTGTATGTTATTGAAAATTCGGAAATCTGCTAGAATTTCCTTTTTATCTATGTATACCATACCTATACCAAACTAGTCAAGTTTTGCACTTATGAGCACTTATTTGTGAAAATGTTCCTTGAACATGGAGTCCCCATTCGGTATTTGCTAATATGTCATGATTACTATTTGATAGTAACGTTGTGGCAATCTTCTAATAATATCGAGATTTTCTTCACTTCAGAAATTGCAAATACCTTCAAAAACAATGGAACAAAACTGTTCCAACGAAGTTCCTATGAATTTGTTTATCATTTTTGGACAGTGTGATAAAATTTGTGTTGTCGGCAGTGACAAAATTAATTCATTTGGATGAAGACTGTGTTATTACTGAATATTTATTTATAAGTATATCTCCCTTAATTATTGGTGAAATATTTTAAATAATCGAAAAAACTACACAATTCGCCAAGTTTGAGAATAGTTTGGCAAACCGAAACATAATAATATGTAGAGATATTAATAAAATTGTGAAGCGTAAGCCAAAAATGTAATTTTATACTAATATTGTTTGTTATGCTTGTAATATCACTGATGTTGAATTATTGATATTTGAAACTAGTAATTATGTTATTGATGTCCTAGCATGGATTATTGAAATTTGAGATATTTGGATTGACTTGATATGTTTCAATGACATATGTTTCAATGACATATGATATATGATTCTATAAATTAAAATATTATTTCCCGGAACAATCCGGGAAGAATTACATCGTTGTTTTCATTGTATTTCATGAACAAATACAAATATGATAGGTTAAATATAGGTATGAATGCTTTAGAAAAATGAAGCTAATCATAACCGTAGCAACGGAATAACGATTAACCAAATTCAAAGTAAAATAGTTAACACTTTGCTTTTCGAGAGTTCACTTGGTTTCTGGTTGTGTTTCCGCTGTGAAATATTACTTACCTACATATAACCTAAAAGTCAGTTTGTATTTCCTAAAAAATATGGTACTACTCTGTCGAACCTTCAAAAAAATGTTGCTTTCTTGAACCTACCTAGGGAGAAGGCAGCAGTGTCTCCAATTAAATGGAAAAAGATCTCGACGTTGTAATGTAGTGCCTGGTGTACCGAAGGAGTCTGTTCAGGCCCCTCTGTTATCTGAGGATTTAGATATTTATGTGATGCATCTGAAAGTATATTCATCAACTGATGTTTGATATATCACACAAATTTTCTGTGAGAAATTATTGTAACTAAACAGCTTAAGAAGGATATTGATGAGATCTTTCTATTTCCGAAGAATGATAATTTTTCATTAATCCTGCTAAATATTTTCTGGTCTAGTGCTCATAACTGCTAAGACCTATTATTAAAGTTAATGATCTTATTTAATTCTCAGAATACGTTAGAAGTTCTGTGACTGGTGATATATACTGAATTGAAGTTTACAGATCACGATATAAAAGAGTTATCTCAGGTATGAGAACTTTATATTCGAACCGGTTTATTCAGAACTTAAAATTTTGTAAAAACCTGAATTAATTGTTGGTCATTTCGTTACGTAGCAATTGTGATGTACTCTATTTACACCTCGACTATCGGAGGCAACATAGAATTCAGATTATCCAGAGTAGGTACTTGTATCAGGTTTGTTTTTCGAATCTAGATATTTTGAAAATATTCGGCGAAATATCGAGGATTGGTGTGGTTTAAGATGAAATATCTAATAGAGAGTAAATATATAGATTATGTGCATAAAATAGCACACAGTTTTTAACCATCCTACAACAAAGTAATATTAAATTACAAGCGTGATTATATAAATAGAGATTTTAAGGGTTCCGTTCTCAATATACCTGAACATCGTGTAACTGGTTTTCAACATTCATTTTCTTTTATATCTGTAAATGTGTATAATGCTGTTGAAGACCATTTTAAAGTTTTATCTCTTTTTAGTTATAAAGATAACGATGGAGCTCCGTAGTAGTTTTCGTGCGAAGTTTATCGCGCCAAGATTCGATTCGAACGAAATAAATGATGATTTGAAGAATCACGCTTTAATAGTCAAACCTAAATAAAATTTAGTAGATAATTCATTTTATTGAAAAAAAATTAAAATACGAGAGGTGCATAGTGTACTGAAGACGCATGCTTTAATAGTAAACTGTAATAAAAATTCGAGAATAATCAACTTTAAAAAAAAAGTGTATCGCGTACTGATAGCGATGTATGTCTAGATGCGACTTGAATAGAATAGTCTGAGCGAAGTGCAGCGAGGTTGTGGAAAAGAGTTGAAACCCATAAAGGAGCTGTGGAGTTTTGAAAAATTTCAAAAACCTAAAAAAAAAGGAATGTCCTTGTACAAATGATGAAAATTAGAGAAAATTACCAAAATTTCTATAGTTTCATTCTGTCCGCCTTCCGAAAAAAATCCCTACAACAAATTTCAGCTTATTTGGTTCGATGGGAGCCGCTGAAGATGCCAATATGTACCAGGAGAAAAATAAATATAAGGTAAATATTTAGATAAACGGAACACTCTTGAAAATTCATAATTGTTTGGTTACTTACTTATTTTGGGATGAAAAAGACGAATCTGATTTCAGAAAATCCGGGAAATCAACTACTTCCACATTTTCACCTTCGAAAAATTTCTAAGGAAATGTCAACATAGCGCAACATGGATGTCGTGCAGTATTGCAGTAATACCAACCTAAAATAAGGAACTACGAAATAACTCTAATTTACATAAAATTTTCGTTGTACTCACTCATTTTGGGCCGAAATTGACGCAATTGAGCCTGAAAATAGTGAAAGCAGAAAAAACTAAGGTATTTATCAATAATACAACAGAATGCCCCGATTTTCTTGAAATTTCGGATTATAGCTTATTTTGGCTTGAAAGAGTCGAATATCAAGTCAGATATTGTCGTTGGGTCATCATTTTTTTTTCAACTTTTGACCTGACTTTTTCTAACCTTACTAACCTAACCTCCGAGTTCATAAAAGTATAGAATTCATGAAATAGACAATGTTTTTGATAATAAAATTCATCTATTTCATGAATTCTATACTTTTATGAACTCGGAGGTTAGGTTAGTAAGGTTAGAAAAAGTCAGGTCAGCTCAAGTTTTTGAAAAAAAAGATGACCCAGCGACAAAATCTTCATATTCGGCCAAAATAAGCTATAATCCGAAATTTCAAGAAAATCGGGGCAGTCTGTTGTATTATCGATAAATACCTTAGTTTTTTCTGCTCTCACTTTTCAGGCTCAATTTCGTCAATTTCGGCCCAAAATGAGTGAGTTCAACGAAAATTTTATGTAAATTAGAGTTAATTCCTAGTTCCTTATTTTAGGTTGGTACTATTGCAATACTGCACGACATCCATTATGGTGGTGCTATGTTGACATTTCCTTAGAAATTTTTCTAAGGTGAAAATGTGAGAATAGTTGATTTCCCGGATTTTCTGAAATCAGATTCGTCTTTTACAGCCCAAAATTAGTAAGTAACCAAAATTTTATGAATTTTCAAGAGTGTTCCGTTTATCTAAATATTTACTAAATATAATATGATAACACAGATATCTACGTCAAAATGGCGGTGCTTGAGAAATATACCCAAAGTTTTGATAGTTTCGTTCTACCTTGGTATCACAGATACCAAATTTCATTTCACTTTGTTCGACGCGATGCACTTCGCGTGAAAAATAAGATCGGAGCTCTGCTGCTCAAACGTTTTTTAGTCTAGCATTCTGGAATCTCGCCTAGGTATTTCTTCAAAAAAACATTATTTTCAAGACTTGTAACGTAAATTAATATTATAATGTTTTTTCGTATGTGGGCCAATAGAATAGTGCACCACATTGATATATAACTTGGAGGGGAGAAGTGTATGAGGTTAGGATGATATATACTCATTTCGAGTTTTCTTTTTTATAAAGATAGGAAAAGATAAATTTTAGTTGAATGTCAAAGTAAGCATTTTGCTTGAATAAGTCATAATCATCTACTTCAAGTTTTATGAGACTAATAGCTACAATATTGAAAAAAAATCAAGGTTTATACCTGTAGAAAATGACCCAATATAATATGTACCATATTAGTTATAATTAATGTCAGTGTATAGAAGACTTGATACAACTTGTAATTTATATCGATTAATTGATGATAACGAGTAAGATTCACTGAAGAAATCAACCTTCATGGTTAATATCAGCATTTCACCAGAAGTAATGTTAACGACAATTAAGTAATTTTTCATTAACCCTGATTATATTGAAAGGACATAAAATAATTATGTTAAAAATAATTAATCTTTTAACATTTAATAGCATGCATAAGGAGTGTCACTTGTTACTATATCTATCTAATTGCCTGAACTGAAATTATTCCCAGAATATGTTTTTTCGAGAAAAACTTTGAAAATTTGAAACACCTTTTTACCATTCTGCTTTTATATTTGGAAAATTCATATTTAACCATTAATGAATGAGATATATTGCAAATATAATATAAAGGGATTAGGGAAAATTGCGGCACATGTACTTATATATATATATATATATATATATATATATATATATATATATATATATATATATATATATAAATATATATATATATAAATATATATATTAATAATTATATATAAATATATATATAAATATATAAATATATATATATATATATATATATATATATATATATATAATCTCTTGATAATTATTAGCAATAACAGGCTTGTTGAATCTTAAAAAACTCGATTTTATTAAAAAGTTGACGTTTCGCCACGACATTCGTGGCTTTATCAAAACTTTTTCAAAAGTTTTGATAAAGCCGCGAATGTCGTGGCGAAACGTCAACTTTTTAATAAAATCGAGTTTTTTAAGATCAACAAGCCTGTTATTGCTAATAATTACTCAAGAGATTAGAAATAGTTCACAGGCAAACAAACAATTCGAATAAATAAATATATATATATATATATATATATATATATATATATATATATATATATATATATATATATATATATTTATTTATAGATATTTCCAGTGATGCAATCGTGACTCGATCCCGAACGCCGAACAAAGAGTGGTGCATTGACAACGAGTTTGCTGTACAAGGTATGTTACCCTAATCTTTTTAAACAGTATCATGTGATTTTTGATATTGTAATTTTTTAATAAAATTGAACAGGTGTATAATATTTGAGGTATGACATAGAAATTTGGTATCTTTTTTGGGAATTTTTTTTCAATTCAACAATGTTTTTAAGACCTAGCCGTGTGCATCACTCGATTTCAACCTAAAAAAAATATAGTGTTGTATTACTCTGTGTTGGGCAATGGCGGGCGGTTTTAGTGGGGTTATCTAGACTGTAAATATCCCTTTCTTTATTCTCTGCTTTCTGCCCTGTATCTACATGAGCTTGTTTGTTGATTAGAAATATATCTACTTATTCAAATATGTTTCAAATGAGGGGGCCTCGGTGGACCAGCGGTGAGCGAATACCGACTTGTACCGTTTGTTGACCGAGGATGTGGGTTCGAGTCCCACCTTGCTCTTGGGTGTTGTGTATGTCCTGAATTTAGTGGTTAATTATAAGATTAATTGTTGGGTAATGTGCATCGTTCACAAGCCCATTGGCCGTTCGGAACCGGCGTTAAACTGTAGGTCCCTCGAGTTAAAGAAAAAACAAAAAAAAAAAAAAATAAAAAAAAAAAAATGTTTCAAATGCTACGAAATTACGAAGGTTCAAAAAAAGGACATACCACAGAAGAAAGAAAGGCAAATGAAGGAAATGCCTTAGAGAATGAGTATTATTGTATAATATTGAAAAGTATGTATACTGGATAAAATGGTATCGAAGAACACGAAAACGAGTACGAGTGGTGAAAGTACTTCCGGTTCCCCAACGTGCTATGGGGTAATAACACCAAGGTTTTATTTTATATAGATATTCAATTTTATATTGGAATACCAGATATTCTAATTAGCAATTACATGTCACCAGATATGTTGATTCAAAGATTTGAAAGGTTACCTTTTCATGCATTTTTGAAGATTTTAAAGCAATGCGTATTACTAGAGCCCCTCTAAATTGATTACTACTTTTTTCCAACTCTATATTGATGTTGTCCACAATTTTTTAAAGTATAATGCTTAAAATACGATTTGCATATTTAGCACGCGGTATGAAAATATTATGAGGAGTAAAATCGAGCGTTAACTAAAAGTGAAATGTTACGTTCCTTTGCGCAAATGACTATGCGCTCCTTTTACTTCGAGATTATTAGCATACGGCCGCATATATTAGCCTATACCAGGAACAGTTGATGCATATATAGGTATTTATATCTAGTGATACTTATATTTGTAAAAAATTAACAAAATTATTAAGTGATTGAAGTTAATAAAATATTGAAAGATATAAAAAGCTGATTTGAATGACAATGAATAAGGAAGAATAAGAAGAATCTTTAAAACACGTGGATGTAGTTCATTTTATTATTATCATTAATTGAATTGATGAGCAGCTGTCAGCTTATTATTAATTGAATTAACGAATAGCTGTCTGTTATTAAGTTATCAAAATTATTGCCGCATATTAGGGTAGGTATAGGTACCGGCGCAACAGTTGATGCATGCCTAGGTACCTATATATGATATAACACATACAACAGCAACCTATTTTTGTGTTAGCATTAATTTATTTTTCAATGGTATAATATTTTAGTAACTGAAAGTTACTAAAAAAAAACTTTTATTGAGATATTGAATTGATATTGATTTATGAAAGAGAATTCTAAAGTGTTACGATACAGTTTAACATGCAGTTATCATACCACAAAATTGATTATTCTGGTCGATTTCATGGGAAGTAATTTCTAAAAGTCTAAAATTTTAACTTATTACATTCTCTTGAAAGGAAGTAAGAATAAGTTCATGCTACTATATCAAATAATATTCCATCCATTAGCTGCTTTCTCCGCGTCACATAATTTTGCGGGAATTTTAACTCATTTACTTGTATCTGCTTATATCTTACATATATTTATCAAACATTTTCACATTAAGTATTGAGTAACAAGACTAGAACCAATTCGGAAAATTTTTATCGAGACAAAAATTATTTGAAGTCATTGATATTCTGATACGATTGAATATGTTGATCTGGTTTTCTCAGTCAGTTGAAGGTTAAGTGGAATAGGACAAAAATTTCTTTTCATTTGAATACGAAGTCATGTGTTTTCGATTAATAAAGCTTTTTGATTTTTATGCTAGCTCAATTTATTTGTGTGAGATACATGACAATACTATTTAGTTACCAATGGTTATGTAATTTCAATATTTATTATGTTTATTTTGTTCTATTTTTGTTCAAAATATGTAGTATTTCATTTTTAATATTTCAACTTTGTTTAGAGTTCTGAAATTGTCAATGATTTCTTATTGATGCATAGTGGCAGGTGATAAATCATCAGCTATTTCTCAGGAAATATATTGAAAAGTTTAATAATATATATATATATATATATATATATATATATATATATATATATATTTATATATATATATCTATATATATATATATATATATATATATATATATATTTGTGAATGCAGATTTTGTGTTGCTGAATACGTATAACCAGCTTCCTTGGAAAGTTGTTTGATAATTTTTTTAATTATTAAAGAATTTTCCTTGTTCACTTTATGTAATGTATGAAATTGACCATGGTCAACTAGTATGTTTTTCATGATATATATATATATATATATATATATATATATATATATATATATATATATATATATATATATATATATATATATATATATATATATATATATATATATATATATATATATATATAATATATATATATATATATATATATATATATATATACAAGGGCGCACCCAGGATTGAGTTTCGGGGGGGGCTTAATCAAAATTTACCTCCTTAAATTTAAATAGAAAACACACATCCCGCATCCGGTAAATCATAATAGATCTTATGGTTAACCGATAGTGACCAGTGAGCTCATTATATAGCAGTAGAAGAGCTCATTTTATAATTATTATCTTAGTAATCTCAATTATTTAGTTACTACAATAAATCTCGGGGGGGGGGGGGTGGTTGGTCTGCAGCCCCATGGCTTTCCCCCTGGGTGCGCCACTGTATATATATATATATATATATATATATATATATATATATATATATATATATATATATATATATATATATATATATATATGTTGTTCATGGGTACAATTACTAATTATTGATTCTCAATTTTAATTGAATGGTAATTTTTTTAGTTCTTCAATTCATAATGAAGGTAACACATTTTAGTTGATTCGACTAATTTTGATTTAGTGACCAATGAACAATATAACACGTTTCGCTTTGATGAGACCATTATTTGACATTTGAAACGTGAAAGAAATTACGACACTTTTTTATATTTACACATCATTCAATATACGATCAATTCAAAAAAAATTCTAAATCAATTTTATAATGCTATATTTATTGGCTATTCTATAATGAAGATCGAATATCAGAAAGAATCAACAAGATTGAAAGTATAAATATCACTCACGTTCAATAGGGTCAAAAATAACAGCTTCAAACATCAACCGAATGTTAATACAATTATGTTGAAAGACCTTGGAATGTACCAACCAGCGAGGCTATTTAGATCATATCTAAATATTGTAATTGTAGAATCTTATCAATGAAAACCTTGCTGAAAACATAGTTTTGATTAAATACAAAATATTCATTTATTTGGCAAACTGAATAGGTATTCCAGAATCTAATTTTATAATTCAATTCGAATATAAAAATGCTTATAAATTAATTTGTTTGGTACGAAATATTTTTCTCAAGGAATCTTGAGGATATATATATATATATATATATATATATATATATATATATATATATATATATATATTTATATTTATATTCATATATATATATATATATATATATAAATATATATATATATATATATATATATATATATATTAGGGATGCGCCGAAGAGTCTTTTTTGTGATTCGGACGGATACCGAATTTCTCACTGAATCAGCCGAAGATTTGGCTGAAGCGTCGACCGAATCCATGTTATTGATACTTATTAGACAATACAGTGAATGAAAAAAACAAACACTATTGGTACAATATATATATATATATATATATTATATATATATATATATATATATATATATATATATAATATATATATATATATATATATATGAATGAATATATATAATATATATATATATATATATATATATATATATATATATATATATATATATATATATATATAAAACAAGCAAAATTATCGGTCTAGCCCGCATATGTCGAAGCAGCCGTTGACACGTGTTTCGGACTCTTTGGTCTTCATCAGAACGGCGTAGCCAAGTATGCGATGGAAAACCTGGAAGTCAAACAGCAACAACAAGCAGAATCCCCTGCTTCGGAAGACAATCACACATTTGTGGTACATTGTTCGAACTCTCCGGTTTGGGAGATTTGGTCAAACTCTGGCCACGGAGGCGATTAATGCCATCCGCGAGATCCTGGACCGTGGAAATAAACTACAAAGAGGAAATTTATCGCGGGGAAATAGTATATAAAACAGCGATATATGCGGGCTAGACCGATAATTTTGCTTGTTTTATATACTATTTCCCCGCGATAAATTTCCTCTTTGTAGTTTATTTCCACGGTCCAGGATCTCGCGGATGGCATTAATCACCTCCGTGGCCAGAGTTTGACCAAATCTCCCAAACCGGAGAGTTCGAACAATGTACCACAAATGTGTGATTGTCTTCCGAAGCAGGGGATTCTGCTTGTTGTTGCTGTTTCACTTCCAGGTTTTCCATCTCATACTTGGCTACGCCGTTCTGATGAGGACCAAAGAGTCCGAAACACGTGTCAACGGCTGCTTCGACATATGCGGGCTAGACCGATAATTTTGCTTGTTTTATATACTTTTTCCCCGCGATAAATTTCCTCTTTATATATATATATATATATATATATATATATATATATATATATATATATATATATATATATATATATATATATATATATATATATATATATATATATATATATATATATATATATATATATATATATATATATATATATATATATATATATATATATATATATATATATATATATATATATATATATATATATATATATATTATCTATCAAATTAATGATAATTCAAACTTAGAACATTGCAATATATGCATATATACATATATAATAAACCATGAACAAAAAGAAGATAAACTCTAATACCGAAAGAGATACAATTTGAATACAACCAAAAACATAATAAATAAAAAAAAAATAGTAAAGTTTGATTTCTAATACTGGAAATTTAGTAAAGGCGAATTATGGTGAATAAATAGCAACTTTTCTGCCTTTTCTGGGAGTAGTCTGATATGATGATCATCGATATTCCATTTTGAACATGACTGTAGGGCACTAACAATTGTGGGTTGTTTCAACTTTTTACTTGAATTTTCATCTTGAAACTGTTCATATTCATGAAAGTGTTTTCTCTTTAGGTGATTTATCATAGATGTTGTACTAGCTTTTTCACCAACACCACCCCCAGATATTTTAGAATCACTTTTATTGCATCGAACTAGTTTTTTTTTGATATTTTCTTAATAAACTTGCTCCAACCACCACTCTCTCGCACTTTCAACGCGAAATAACACCACAATCGAAAGGTCTCTCATGCACTCGACAGCTTCGGCCGAATCGAACAACTGCTTCGGCCGAAACCAAATAATTGAAAAGTAGGCCGAAGCAGCCGGATACCGAAGCCGAATCGATGGTTCGGCGCATCCTTAATATATATATATATATATATATATATATATATATATATATATATATATATATATATATATATATATATATATATATATATATATATATATATATATATATATATATACACTCACACAAACAAAAAATAAAAATATATATATATATATATATATATATATATATATATATATATATATATATATATATATTTACCAAGCTAGTTGGTCGAGTATGTTAGGTACGCTGTCTAGTATTTGGGAGGTCTCGGGTTCAAACCCCGGGGCCGACTGGCCTGCCATGAGTTTTTTTCAGAGGTTTTCTCATGGTAATGTAAGTCACTGCTTGCAAACTTATAAGGTGAATGCTGGGCCAGTATTAATCCTCTGAACCCTACCCACACTTCCTATGTTCCATAAATATCCCGTCTCACCTATCCTTAATGCACTTGTACATACAAGTGTATGCTCTGATCTGGCTGAAGGAGTTAATCCCAAACTCAAAATGCCCGCCTCCCTGACACATACTTCAGGGAGGAATGAAACACGTGTGTTTCCTTTTTGTTTCCTTTATATATATATAAATATATATATATATATATATATATATATATATATATATATATATATATATATATATATATATATATATACATATATATACACATATATATATATATATATATATATATATATATATATATATATATATATATATATATATATATATATTAAAAACCAGTTCCGCACTGTTTATACAGTGATTATATTCGGAGATAATAGGACTAATAATGAAAATAAGATTCTCATTAAATGAAATTGTGTTTACTTTGCTCAAAAAATAATGAATTGGAAAAAAATGCATTTATATTGGGTTGCAGATGATTTTCCCCAATTAATTTATCTGATGATATTTCTATATTATATTAAAATGAATCAAACAAAACTAACTGAAAATATTAATAATCACATAATAGCTCACTATCTGATCAATTTTTTTCATTTTTCAAGCTATAGTTGGAATCACAACGATTTGAGGAAATTACCGAAGAATTTCTATATGAGTTTCGGAGAAGCGGAGTAAATAAATTTCATCAGAACTGCCAAGTGAAAATATTCTACGACCTTCCCTTCATTTCATGGAAGTTCCCGCATTCCTAAGATTTCTCGGAAAAGTCTCCGACTATCGATTTCCTTAGTGGGTTTCGCTCCAACTGGAGTCTAGGAAAATCGTACAGTAGAGAATTTCTACATTGGAGAATTGTTGGACTGGGTACTTATAATTGGAGCTCACATGTAAAAGAAAATATTGATACAGTTGTATTTTCAGGTGGAAAAGTGTGCCTTCAAACATAAAATATTTATGCATAAATAAATCTTCTGGAAGTGGATGTTTTCAACAAGAAATTATTCAGAAATTAATTGGAAATGATTCGTCGTTTCTGAGTGTATGTAATACACGATCAACACAAGTTCAAAGGTTGAATTTCCGTTTGAAATCCATAATTAATTCATCAAATAAAATTCTGCAAATTAAACATGCCGAAATTGATGCAAAGCATGCTCTAAGCCAGAGGTTCTCAAACTTTTTTTTCTCATAGACTACTTTGAAAATTTTGCTGGTTCCGGTGGACCCCCTGCAGCTACATTTCTACCATATTCCCAAAACTCAAATATCTAACTATGGAAATTTGCGTTGGGGCTGAGTTCCAACCACGAATTAACAGTTTTTGTGAGAAAAGTGAAAATTGATTGGTTAATTAGTTAATTGATTGTGCTGTGAGCGGATGTCAAAAAAGCAAAGTTGGCCAATCAAAAAAGTGATTCCATATAAACAGAAATAAAAATGCTTTTCGTCTATTTTCACACAACATGTTTCGACTATCACGTCATTGTCAAGTCAATGAAAATGACGTGATAGTCGAAACCGGTTGTACCTAAATTTTGAATACATTGTGTGGAAATAGAGGAAAAGCATTTTTATTTCTGATTATTTGAAATGAATTTCCATAAAATTAATAGTTCACCAATATCGCTAAGTCATTCCCTCCAACTTCACTTTTTTGACATCTACTCAAAGTACTTGAAACCAATCAATTTCACTTATCTTATTTAGAAAATTCAAAACTTTAAACCTGATTTTGGAGTCATCATGCAGGGCAATTAAGTGTTGAACGTATGTCTGAATATTGTCATCAAGGCATTCTACCTGTGACGAAGTACTCACTTTTTCCGACACTTGCAAACACTATCATTGATTCGCTTTACTTTTCTTTTCGAAATTCAGGAAACAAATGAGTAACGTTTATCCTTGGCATTCGTATGCCAAGGAATATTGGTAAAGAATCAAACAAGTTCATGCAAGTTTGCAAGCACACACACCACAACTCGTATTTCGTCCCTTGCAAGTCTGAACAAGAGTTGTGGACGACGGAGAGTGATGCTTTGCAAGTGTCGACACGATGTACTGAATATGGAATATGCAAGTTTTTACAAGTAACAGTCGCTGAACTACTTAAAATATTATCTGCCTACATTGATAGGTGAAGTCAAGCCACCATTTTATTACTTCAATATCGAAACCAGATAAATTTTCGTGGACCCCCGCTTACGAATTGTGAACCCCCATATTTTTTTCACGCCAACGTAGACCCCCGTCGAGTCTTCCGTGGACCACTTTGGGAATCAATGCTCTAAGCCTATTAAATATACTTGAAAACTAGAAAAACAATTATTTTTATTTCATATTTTCTTGTTCGTACTAATCACTGATAAGAAAGATTGATAACAGATATGTTTATAAAACTTTTTATAGAAATCTTATTGTACCATATGGTATGAAAATTCGAAGATAAAACTATTGCAGACTGCATATAGTTATACTGTGTTTCTTTCTCTTTGGTGCATAAAATACTCATTATTACTTGAGAAATACTTTCTATAGAGGAAATTTAATGATATCATATATAAAAATATTATTTTCAATACTTCCAATATACTGAGCCTTAGTTATTTTCTTCGTTTTGAATATGATTTAGGAAGGAATTGATATTGGAATTAATATTAATAATATGAAATTCAGAGGAAATTTTTTGAAGTAAATTTTTCGGCTCTGTTTCTATAAATTTGTAAGTCAATCTTGTTATTATTATTAGGTATTCGGTGCCGTGGAAGAATGCCAAGTTGAAATTCATCGTACTTGGTAGTATGTAAACCTAACTGTAGCCGATGTAATAAATGAGATTGTTTTTATCCAGCTTATATAACTTCTTGGTATGCATTTAGTAATAGTAAAATCAGAAATGTATATATAATTAGGTAAGTAAATACATCAGGTCATTGAGAAGATTATTTGTTTGATCATTAATAAATAGTTTTTTGTCCTTCTGAGTAAATGTGCTGTAAAAAAATTAACAATATGAATTTTCATACTAATTTGAATATTATAGTTTTTCTGTAATAAATCTTATTAGCAGCAATTATTGTAATCAAATTACCGGTTTTAGATTTTCACTGTGATCTACATGTGGAAATGCTTTCAAAATAGGTACTTTAATAGGTATACGTAAGAGAAATAAATTTTTAAACAAAAAATGTACCAATAAAAATGTATACGATTTCTCTAAATCAATTGGAATTTACAGGCCTAGAAATTCCTACGATTTCAATGAAGAATGCTCAGAATATTTACTATTCTATCTGTTAGGTACTTCAAATGTAATTCGGGATAATATTCCCCACTTTAATTTAATATTCTTTTGTTGATTTTCATCAAGCATCATCCTTCTCTACTCAGATATATATATATATATATATATATATATATATATATATATATATATATATATATATATATATATATATATATATATATATATATATATATATATATATATATATATATATATATATTTATTTTTCACTTTTATATTATATGTTTATTTCACCTTGGATACGGTTGCTATAAACACACTCATTATGCCCTAGGCCATTACGCCTGCATTTGCGGGCATAATGGATTTAAAACGCCCGCTTATTGTACTGAAATGAAGCAAATTTCATTGATTAAATAAGACATTATCCTTGTCTTATACGACTGTGGATTTCTCCGGCAATTAATTATTCGCAGCTTTGGCTGCATTTTTCTATGATATTCTTGGGTAAATTCATTTTCATTTTCATTATTTCTATAAGACTACACAAAGAAAGCAGCATGACATTCACTGAATATGATGACAAAAATATTCACAAACGTCAAAATATCAACAAATGACATGCCTACTATGAGAAGGAAAATGGATAGGAGCAATGAAACGATTTTAAAATCGCTTTTTCATCATAATATAATAATTTTTTCGTGAAAAATAAAATCTTGTATGCTCCGCGTGCGTTACTAGATCCTTACGCCCATCGGGCAACATTCATCCCTCGGGCCAGAGGCACTCGGGCCGAATGTTTCCCTCAGGGCGTAAGGATCTATATAACGCACTTGGTACATGAATAACTAATATATATATCAACCCCATAGTACAAACCTCAACGGGAGGACAACCACCATTAGAATCTCAAACGGAATAAGGGGTCTAGTTATACTTCATTGGAAGATTGTCAAAGACTTTTCTTAAATTTGTGTTGCTTTTGGAATTTTTTTGGAAATTTCATGTGAAATTGCGTCTAAAAAAACGCCATGCTTGTTTTAAAAGCGGAGAACAGCCAAAGACGTAGAGTTTATTTTCGTGGGAGATATAATCTCCGAATATTTTCTAATCCTCAAGGTAAAACACCACGAGTGGGTGACATATACTCATTTGAAAGGTTTTTGAAGTTTCTTTTCAAAGCTGTCTTATTTTTGCAAATTTCAATAGCCTTTAAAAAATCTATTCCAAACTGAGCATCGCCTGTTTCCATGCAAGAATATTTTGCTTTGTTCAAAGCGTTGTCTGACATTTCGTAAGTGTGTTATCACCGTCTCCAATACTTTGATTTGAGACTACTGTCTCCGGTTGTATGGCGTAAACTTTCGTCTTCCGTTACTCTATGAAAAATCTAGGCGGGACATATCGGGTGAATTTACTGGACATTCAATTAACATCCCCTTTTTCTAAATTATGTACCATTCAACCTCTCATTCCATTCCAAGATTTTAAGGGTGAATGTCGCCCCCGCGTGAGGTTTGAATTAAAGTGTAAGAAAATATTCACCGATTATTTCCTCATCAAGCACAAACTTCACGTCTGACCGTTTTTTTGCTTTTTAAACAAGAAAGACCTTTTTGTTACACTGTTTCCAAAATTTATTTTCAAACAAGAAATGTCTTTTTGTTACGAATCTTTGAAAGAGGCTTTGACATTCTTTCAATTCAGGTACTATTCGACCCCTTCATTCCATTTAAAACTTGTGGTTAGAAAATTTTCGCACATATTAATGTATATATTATAATTATATATAAATATATATAGATATATATATATATATATATATATATATATATATATATATATATATAATATATATATATATATATATATATATATATATATATATAATATATATATATATATATATATATATATATATATATATATATATCAGGGGCGGCTAGTCAAAGGAGGCTAAGGAGGCTAAGCCTCCTCAATAATATTCCGTGTATCACTAAAATATTATATTGAATATTCAGCATTCAGCATATTCATATTAATCAAAATCATATTATTTTATGCACCTACCTTCCTTTCAACCTTTATTATATAATATAATTTATTAATTAGGATAGAAGGTATTTACATTTACTGCATTTCATTCATTTCAAGATTTGTGGCAACGCTGCGGAGGCATGGAAAGGTATATTCTCAACGTTCATTATGCCTGCCAAAGAAAAGCAAACGACGGTGCAAATACTCCGGATGAATACTTCATTGCAATAGAAAAGCAAAACACATGTAAATGACAACACCGATCGAAACCCAGTCTTATACAATGTCGACCAATCACAACTATAGAATTTCGCGTGACATCGAGTGAATTCGTTGGAAATCGTAGTGTGATCGTATTGTCTAATGGCCGTATTGTTTTAAAATAAGTTTGGTTACTGAAGTTAATTTCAAAAATTTCGATGGTGACTTAGTGGAATATTTGTTATCCCATAACTTTAGTGCACTCAGTTATGAGGATAAAGTTTTGATAAAAACATTGCGACCTACTCCTGAATTAAACAATTTGGTGCAGCGTAACAGAAAACAAAACCGCGGTTTTAATTCACGGAATTATGAGAGACATCCTTGCCTAACCGGATCACAGGTAAAAAATAAATTATTTTGTTGGCAGTGTTTACTTTTTACTAGTGAAAATGTCTCTGTTTGGGGCCGCTTAGGATTTGAGGATTTAATTCTATACCTAGTTGAAAGTGAGAAATTTTTCACCGATAAAGTAACTTTAAATAAAGCACGCGGATTAATATCTTATTTACAAGATGAGGAATTTATATATTTTTAAACATCTTTAAATTAATTTTTGAACAAACAAAATAGTTTTTCAAATCTTACAGCACAAGTTTTCAGATGTTATTTACTCACGAAATCGGCTCAAGTTTCTTTTGGAAAAAATTTCAGAATTTCGTGCAGAAGTTTATTTATAAAAACTATTTTCTGAATTTCACAATATAGATGATACGACTCAATTTAGCCCAAAACGAGAGAAATTCAGTTACGCAGATATGGAGCTTCACTATAAGCAAATATTTTATGAAATTTTGGATACTATTAGGAGTCAAATAGAAATAAGGTTCTCTGATTTGAAAGAACTGCAATTCTTCGACTTACTCAATAAAAATTTGTTAACCGGATTTTCGGCTGATTTTCCAGATAACCTTTTGGAAAATTTATGTCAAAAATACACTTTTTTTGATAAGGTGGCCATAAAAAGTGAACTGTGTGTTGTTTATAATGACAATGAAATTTTGGGGCAAAATAAAAATCATGTGAGGACTATTAAATACCTTCTTGATAATGATTTGAATCAAGATTTACCCCAAGTTTATAAAAAATATGTAATAACTTTTTATTTGCTCTCACCAGCTGTTAACAAATTCGTTAAGTAGGTAGGTACCTATTTTGTGAAAGAAAAAAAAAATTGATGAATAGATGAATTGATTAATTGGCTGAGAAGAGTTTTTGTGAATATTGTAAATAGGAGTTGTAGGTCTCAAGGTAGACACTCGAAAGTGAAAACAA
>JARQZK010000110.1:0-62500 GCA_030704885.1 Cynegetis impunctata
TGAAATTTAAATAACATTTCAGGAATTACTATGTGCCTCAATTATTGAAATTTGATCTTCATTCACCATTGACAATTAATGGAGTTGCACAGCCTTTAGTACACTTCCAGAATTCATGAAATACTTGGAAAAATGATAACCTACAAGGCAACATGAAATCAATATAATTATCATAAATTACAATACACACAAGAGGGAATTAAGGAGAGTTGTCTGAAAGACTGCGAAAGACATACCTATTATTTCCATAATAATTAACGTCGAACTATAGAGAGATTAAAATCTTTTATTTTTGAAGCAAGATAACAGAAAAGTGATAACAGTATTTGTAAAATATGAAAAGTATTTATTTGGAAAGTGGAACAATATGGACTACAGGGTGGTTTACAATGAATCACTGGTAACAGTGCCGGATTAGGCGAGCGCGGGGCCTGTAGCAAATTCGGCCAAGTTTATGGTATTAAACTCAGATTAGAGAATAAAACAGAAAATATGTGTGCGTGACAACCTGGAGCGGCTATGTAGGAACACGTATATCTGTGTGCGTGTAATGATACCAGTTTTTGAAATAAACTTCTATATTTTTTTATTACTTTCACAAATCAAACTGATTTTTTTTAACTTTGGTATTAAAATAGTTTGTATATTATTTTGAATATTCATAAGGTACAATCAAAGCTACATACGCACAATCAAATTCAAATTTATATTCATGTAAGTAAATGAAATCCATGATACTTATGAAAGAACTATTTGAGCCAATTTGCCTACGGTCGGTTAGCTGTTTGGGGTTGAGCTATGAGAACTGACAAGAAACTTCGGCCATTCTTTTTCATTAACCAGGGGGTCACAATTGTTGGTGTTACAATAATATGGTGGAATGTAAACTGATGCAACTAAAATACAATGCTAGACTAACATCTAAAGAGCTTTTTACAGTTTCTACAAATTCTAATAGTAAAAATAACTGCTTTAAACTTTCGGATATGTTAGACTAATACGTTTCTTTTTCGAAATTAAAAATATTTTTTGTTACCATTCTATGTCAATTTTTTTGCGATTTTCTTTGTTCTTTGAACAGTTGATTCACTAATGTTTAACCTTCACATTTATTTATTCCGAATCGATTTATGTAGCGTTATGTAATAGCAATTTCCATATCCCTTTCGGGTCAACTACCTCAATCGGTATACTTTCAGGTGAAAATCCTGAAAATGTTTGAAGCTTTTTATAAAACTCTCAATTACTTCTACCAATTTATAACAGTGAATTTGACAAAACAAACAAGTTAGCACGCCACACAAGTGAGCGTAAAGGGGGACTTCTAAACTACAAACTGGAAACTCACTTGGACAAAAAAAAAAACTTAATGACAAAAGTAGGTTATGAGCGTATAGGGCAAAATTAAAAAAAGTAATCAAACCGGAAGTAACTCATTCAAATTTCTTTTTACAAGCTTTAATAACGTCAGTTTTTTGTGTTCTCAAGTTCGCTTTAACGACGACCATGGATGAAATTGAGGAACAAAATCAAATTCCTTTAGAAATATTGGGAGAATCATGTGCAGTGCAGCGAGTGTTGATTAACTGCCGAAAATAACTCAAGAGCGATATCAAAGAGAATATGAAAATTTTGAAATGTGGCGTAAAAGCAAGAATGTAAAGGTTGTTAATGAAGATGTATTATTATCCTATGCGAAATGAAAATCAAAGGTTTATTCTCCCAACTCGCTGTGGACCAAGATTTCAATGTTGTTATTGTAAGCAGAATGATGTTTTGAAATGAATATTTGAACAAGTGATTTCTTAACGGCCGCCGGCCGTTATGAAGTTATAACGGCCGGCGGCCGTTAACACTGACTTTTCAATTATCGTCTGAATACCGTTAAATCAAAATAACAGTATGGGATTACGAAAAATATAAAACCTGCGAGAAAACATGAAATCTCTACATTCAAATGGCGGCGGTTAGGGAAAATCGAGGAGAAATAGTTGAAACTTATGAAAGGCACTTCCCTAAGATTAATTATATCCACGTACGAAATTTCTCCCCCCTCTTACTTACTCTCGAGAAGATGTGAAGGTTCAGAATACCTGAAAAACAACAATGCAATACCTACTACAGTTTATCTCTTTATTTGCATAGATAACTCCTGATACGTCTATTCTTTTATTTCATTGACTTTATTGCTTCATGGAGCCTCCTGTGTGACATTATACTAACTAAACCGTTTTGCACGATGGAATCCAAAATTTAATCAAAACAAACACTCTTGACGAATTATTTTTCAATTTCAATGCTATACAAGATATTCCTTAATACATAAAAATGGTGCTTGGATTCTGGTTATTTATTTCAGAGGTTATATCTGTGATAAACCTTTGCTAATTTATAAAATTACATCATGAAATCTTGTACCTTTGGACATATTATAAGGAAACATTAGCATTCTTCAACAAACTGAATTTGAAGATGGATTGACTTCGCCAAAATTTCGAAAAAAAACTATTATTTTCTAATTATATTAAATATTATTTTTCAATTATACATTAGTTTTTAATTATTATTTCAACTACGTTTAAACCGGAATTACATGAGTATCTAAGTGTATCCCGATTACTTAACCTTGGAAATAAATAACATCATCAGAGGAAATAAAGGGAATAATTGAGCAATAAAAACAAAACGTTTTCCTTTTGACTGAAGGAGTATGCGCCGGACAAATTAAACAGATGGAGTTGTGTGATGTTTACGACAATATTTTAGAGTAACAATGTTAAAATTGTAGTACGTAAACTTTAAGTACTACAATGTTAGTCTAAAATATTTATGGGAGCAAATAGAACAAACTATAGAAGCTTACTATATTAGATTATTGAACTCCTCCAAAATTCAAAGAAAAACTATTATTTTATAATTATCAGAACATTATTTTAATCCCGTTCAAACCGGAATTACAAGAGTAAGTGGTTCCCGATTACTTAACCTTAGAAATAGATAATAACATCAAAGGAAATAAAGGGAATAATTGACCAATAAAAATAATTCGTTTTCATTTTGACTGAAGGTGTATATTGCAGAGATATTAAACAGATGGCTTTGTATGTATTGGTGGTACAATGTCTAAAATATTTATTGGATTAAATAGAACATTCTGCATGCTTACTATATTAGATTATTGATAAAATGGCTGAAACAGCTGCTTATTGTTTAAATCGTTTGTTGGTATTTCTAATATTCACTGCTTTTATTCTGAATTTTTTTCTGCATTTTAGAAATTTCTATATTTCTAAGTATTTTATAGGTATGTATTTTATTTTGATAAAAACTATAATTTTCAAAAATTTGTTTTATTCGGAGTATTGTTTGACTTCTGATGAAGTATAATGTTAATAAAAAATATCTATATGAATATGTCATGCAACCTATTGTTATTTACCAGATAATTATCTATCTAATACCAAGATAATGTTATGTTCATATGAATTGATAAGGTGATTCAGATAATTATTCCGACATCAATAAATAAGTAGGAAATAACGAAATCTTTTTTAATATTTAGATTAGAAAGATAACACATGCGAAATATTTTTGGAACTATTAATAATTAAATACCAACATGGGTTCAGCATTTATGAGTATTTTATTCAAGAATGATACTTACCAACGTATCATAATTTAGTTTACGAATACTACTATCATTATCCTCATTAATTATAGGTACCAAAAGAAGATATACGTATAGAAATATAATTAGTAATAGGTATATCTAGGACAATTACCTGAAAAAGATATTCATCATATAATTTCCCTAGTAGAATTAGATAATGTTAATGTTACTATAAATATTTAGATTATCTTCTTTCAACTTCAGATGGAAAATATTAAAAACATGGAGACTGCATATTATTGAAGCGATATGCAGGCTGTTTTGGTTTTATAAGATTCATCAGTATCACATATACATCGATTTCTATGGATCTCCAAAAAACTCGATTTTATTAAAAAAATTACGTTTCGCCACGACATCGGTGGCTTTTTCAAAACTTTTGAAATATTGAAATTTCTTTGACATTTATTGATTTGAAAAAATTTGAATAGTTAGAAAAGACTACTATGTTTCATCAAAATTTTTCGGCCGTTCTCTGTTATTCATTACGTGCTACTCAGTCCAATATTAACATTCAAATCTGTTATTATTAGATGATAAGGGAAACCACAGAAACCTTTTCCCACGTAATGTTCGAAATATGTTCAAATTATTTCGATTTTGAAAAGTCAGAGAATAGGGTACTATTTATCTTTTTTTCATTACGGCTGTGGCCTTCTTCAGTTACTAATTACGTGCTATTTAGTCCAATATCAACAGTCAGGTCTGTTGATATTAGATGGAAAAGAAAACCACAGGAACCATTACCCACGTAATATACAAAATAGGTTTAAAATATTTGATTGTTGGATTTGTCTTTAAATAAAATCGAGTTTTTTTGAGATTCACCAAGCCTGTTATTGCTAATAATGATCAAAAAGTTAAAAATAGTTCACAGGCAACAACAATTAAAAAAAAAAATTTTTTAAAAATATATATATATATATATATATATATATATATATATATATATATATATATATATATATATATATATATATATATATATATATATATATACGTGTTTTACCATCCAGCCAATTTCAAACATGTATTCTAACAGTCCTTACGTCACTGGAGTGGGGAAGTTTCTCTGCACCTGTTTCTGGTACCACCAATAATTCGTATGACATGTGTCGATCACAGGGTATGCATTGCTTACTTGGTTGAAAATTTCAACTTGGTTGAAAATTTCAACTTGGTTCTAGTATAGACTAGAATCAACGATTTAAGTAGAGAGCTTTTTTTAATTTGGGAAATCTGGAAGTTCCATGGAGTATAAATACTACCCCAATTTGTTTTCAAAATAATTATGACAATTCGAAACTTATACACTTGTGTCACCTTAAAATTCCAACGATGTAAAAAATGCTGACTGCGCGACCGACGCGTGTCATACAATTCGTGTTATGTTATCGGTGCCATGTGGGATTGTTTACTAAATTCTGAAAATTTACTTTATTGTTTCAGGGCATCTATTGAAGAAGTTTTTGTCCGAATATAAGATAGCCTTGGTTACCACTCTAACCTTCATACTTTTTCTGGCGTTAATAGCAACGCTGCTTGCAATCATTCTGCAGAACAACGCCGTGGTAACAGAAAAAGATTCGTCTAGCCAACCATATTCGAAAGATGATGAACATGAACATAATACGCCTATAAAAGAACCAATAGGTGAGTTTAAAAAACAGAAGGTGATTTCAGAAATACTGCATTGAATCAACATTAGGTGTAATTTGGAAAATAATGAATTCTTGTTAATCTTCGCATAAAAATTCTAAAACCTCTAAGTTAATTTGAAGTGGCCACGGAGAAGAGCCTATATCAAAATGTCGTCGGTTGAAAAAAATAGTTGAAATTACCAAAAATCTTTTTCTTCGCATCAAACCAATCCATCCACGAAATTTCAACACATATTTTGCCACCGGTTTGGAAAAAGTTCACAATTAACAGAATTTTCATTGTTTTGTTCTACCCCAAGAACAACCACAGATACATACGTTATATATATATATATATATATATATATATATATATATATATATATATATATATATATATATATATATATATATATATATATATATATATATATATATATATATATATATATATATATATATATATATATATATATATATATATATATATATATATGTATATATATATATATGTATATATATATATATATATATATATATATATATATATATATATATATATATATATATACAGGGTGAGTCAGTTTTGTAGCAGGACTTAACCATCTCGTGAAAGACACATTTTTTATGATGAAAATCTTGTATAAACATATGGTATGCTTAGGAGCTTCGTTTCAGATATACAGGGCGCCAAAGTTTTATATTTTTCTGTTTTCTAAGTTTCCTTCTATAATTTTCAAAATAATTGAATGAAATTTGGCACATCCATTTCACTTCAATAGCTCAATATTTGGGGTTATCAAGTATTTTTGAATATCTACAGGGTGATACACTTTTGGGGGTCGTACCCAATTCAACCCTCTCGAACTTTTATGCGTGCTGCCTCTGCTTCCAATGAATCATCAATTTAAATTCTCTCTTTATTTTGGATACTTTTTGCTCTCCTGTA
Source organism: Cynegetis impunctata (assembly GCA_030704885.1). Lineage (NCBI taxonomy): Eukaryota > Metazoa > Arthropoda > Insecta > Coleoptera > Coccinellidae > Cynegetis > Cynegetis impunctata. The sequence goes on from JARQZK010000110.1 coordinate 6,260, forward strand.
TGTTTTTCGAAAACTGCATGGATGTCGAGATAAACGCCAAAACTCTGAAGAAAGTGCCGATTTTTTTTTCGGTTCATTCAATGTGGCGGCGGGCACAGAGCGAGAAAAATAGTGCATTTTCCATTTCAAATACCTACTAACTAACCACCCTAGACACCATATCAAAAATTCAGAACTACCGGACCGTTTGTAAGGTAATCGTCCTCTATTCACTGGACTAAATTGGGTACGACCCCAAAAGTGTATCACCCTGTAGGTATTCAAAAATGATTGATAGCCCCAAATATTGAGTTATGGAAGTGTAATATGTTAATCAAATTTCAATTCATCGGTAATTTTTTTAGTCATTAACTAATAAATGTCAAATAAAGTGTGTTCAAGAAATAAAGTTTCATCACAAGTCAATTCTTTTTGACATTTATCTCGACATCCATCCAGTTTTCGAAAAACATACAAGAGAACAAAGAGAATAGAAAATAAAGAGAGAATTTAAATTGATGTTTCATTGGAAGCACGCATAAAAGTTCGAGAGGGTTGAATTGGGTACGATCCCCAGAAGTGTATCACCCTGTAGGTATTAAAAAATGCTTAATAGCCCCAAATATTGAGCTATTGAAGTGTAATAGGTGTGCCAAATTTCATTCAATTATTTCAAATATTATAGGAGGAAAAAGAAAAATATAAAACTTTTGGCACTTGCAGAAACGAAGCTCCTAATCATATATGTTTATATAAGATTTTCATCATAAAAAAAGTCTTTCACAAGATGTTAAAGTCCTGCTACAAAAAACTGACTCACCCTGTAGATATATTTCAGTGAAAATACGACTAAAAAATATCTGTATTGACAGATTTTCTATACATAACTTAATTCTAGAATATGCCCTATCCTAGTAATTTGTAGGTATACTTAAAAAGAAAAGCATTTTCGCATAAGAAGTAATATTTTTTGTGAGAGAAGAAAAGAAATTATCATTAATGATACTATTTATGACTCAAAAATTTTATTTTAAATATTTGTCATGAAAATTTCAGCGAGTGAAATCAACAATGAAAAACATTCAACGTAAGGATAATGATAACAGATATCTAATAATTTTCAAAAGATTAAAATCAATAAAACATAAAATATTTCATGTTCATTAATATAAATCATAGTTTTATCATTTTTATAATACCTACGTATTAGGTAATTGTGAGTAAAATGAAGATTTTCCATTTGTCCCTCCCAGTAAAATTAATCACAAAGTGTCTTAAGTTTATAAAGATATTATAAATATTCACAGAAAAGAAATGTTGGAAGCGTCTACGTCCACGTTAGATTAATATGATGTTATATTTTTGAAATATAATTTTCCATATCGTTTTTCCTTCTAAGTTTAATTCTGTTAAAAAGCTTTATGGGCTACAATCATTCTAATAATAATTCAGAGATTATTGACTCTACAAATGAATGAATCAAATTTTAGATTAGTCTGGTCAAAATTTGTGATATGATTTTATTAATTTAGCACTCAAGCATATATTATTATGGAGTGCAATATCATGCAGTTGAGGATTATAAAATTTAAGTAATGTTTGATGTGTATTAAATGAGTGAGCATTTTTTGATTAATATTTGTTTATACAATCTACCTTTTCACTAGACATGCTTAATATTCCTAGGAAAATTATAAAAAATATTTGATGGAAATGAGTAAGATTTTCATTCTCTTAGTATTAGCTTCACTATACGTAAAAAATAAAAATGAATAAATAATAGTTTTAAAAAACCAATTTTGTTGATTGAGTCGATGTTGAGGTACCATCCTTCGTTGCTTCCTCTCAACCGTCTCCATTTTAATGTAGAGATTTCATGTATTTGTGTACACGCTATGCACTTCGCGGCGACTATTTTCCATTCGAATCGCATCTGGACCTGTTTCACACTAAGTACGCAATGAATTTCACGGTAGGGCTGACCAGTGTGATTTTATGTATTCAATTATCAATCTCTGATAATCTCAGTGACTGCTGTTCACGCGATCTTTATCATATAATATTCCCACTCTGTTTTATACCGCCTCATCTATTCAATTATATCATTAAAAGCAATTGTAAAAACTCATTAACTGGTACTCAATACCTATCTGATTTTATATTTCCAATATTGTTTACCATACAAAACAAATTGAAGTTCATTGTTCATATTGTTGACAATTAAGCGTAATCGGGTAGAAAATGATAATCAAATTCGGATGCTATATTTCGATTTATTGTCATAATGATATATTATCACGTAGTAGATTGTTCATAATTTAAATACTATATTATATATATATATATATATATATATATATATATATATATATATATATATATATATATATATATATATATATATATACGAGGGCAATTCAGAAACTAACCTCCGGTTGATTGAAAAAAATACACGAAGTTAAGTAAAAATAGTTTAATATATACATCTTACAACTACATCTTTGCACTATTTTTCGACATAGTCTCCATAACGATTGAGGCACTTATCGTATCTCTTCACAAGCTTTGAAATTCCTTCTGCATAAAAATCACCCGCTTGTGCCTTGAGCCAGCCTGTGACCGCATCTTTGAGCTCTTCGTCGTCATCAAACCGCTGGGACCCGAGCCATTTCTTCATATGCATGAAGAGGTGATAATCGCTTGGCGCCAGATCTGGGCTGTAAGGTGGATGGTTGAAAACGTCCCACTTGAAGGACTCAAGAAGGGCTGTTGTTCTGCGAGCAGAGTGAGGACGGGCGTTATCGTGCAAAAAAACGATACCGGAAGTCAGCATACCACGGCGTTTGTTCTGTATAGTCCGTCGTAATGTTTTTAGTGTTTCACAGTACACGTCTTGATTAATGGTCGTCCCACGTTCCATGAATTCAACCAACAACACCCCTTTGGCATCCCAAAACACCGTTGCCATCAGTTTTCTGGCAGAAAAATCTTGCCGGGCTTTTTTTGGTTTGGTAGGGGAATCTGAATGTGCCCACATCTTTGATTGTTCTTTTGTCTCAGGGTTCACGTACTTAATCCAGGTTTCGTCACCGGTCACGATTCTGTTTAACAATGGTTCTCCTTCGTCCTCATAACGTGACAGAAAGTCTAATGCAGAGGTCATTCTTTGAGTTTTGTGGTGGTCGGTAAGAATTTTGGGCACCCATCGTGCACAGAACTTACGGTAACCCAATCTTGCTGTCACTATCTCGTACAAAAGAGTCTTAGAAATCTGTGGAAAATCAGTAGACAACTCCGCCATTGTGAAACGTCGATTTTCACGAACTTTTGCATCAACTGTCTGAATGAGTTCGTCAGTCACCAAGGATGGTCTACCACTCCTCTCTTCATCATGAACGTTTTCTCGTCCACTTTTAAATAAACGTACCCATTCACGGACAACTCCTTCACTCATAACTTTTGGTCCGTACACGGCACAAAGCTCACGATGAATAGCTGCTGCAGAGTATCCTTTGGCTGTAAAAAACCTTATAACAGCACGCACTTCACATTTGGCGGGATTTTCTATTGCAGCACACATTTCAAACTGCCACAAAAACTAAACTAGCGCAGGTACGATGTTCACTCGACTACGGCTTGATGCCGACTGACCTGCTGAGCGTGTGAATGCACAGATGGCGCGCTACTCCCCCCACTACCCGCACTGTGACCAATCGGAGGTTAGTTTCTGAATTGCCTCGTAGTATATATATATATATATATATATATATATATATATATATATATATATATATAATATATTGAAACGATTCCTCTCCAAAATATAGGGTATTCATAAAAAATTATTTTTTTCCTTTTCATACTACTTCGAATATTTTCATGAAGGTGTACGGCTTGTATAAATTAAATAACATTTTTTGGTTTTAAAATATTTTCTTCATTTCCTACAGTGGCGTCCGTATTGGATTCGGAATGCATATTTTTCAGACAAAAATGGTACGCCACTGCTTTTTCTGAAAATAAAAATCTTTTTTCAAATGACTGTTTAATTTAGAGTAAATTTTATTTCGTAGGATGCATGGTTTTCGCGAAAAAAAATCAGAGACATTTCTTTGTATGGTCATATGGCTATAATTGAATGTTTATTAATGTACTAACAATAATTAACAACAAAGTGAGAAAATTAAAACAATTCTAGAAATAAGTTAAATTAAATGTTGAAAGTGTATATTTATACAAATTTCATGAAAATATTTAAAGTGGTATGAAAATGACAAAAAAAAATTAATTATTGCCTTAAAACTTTAACACCCTGTATTTCGGAAAAGAATCATTTTCGAACCATAGTTGATATGGCAAACTATCATTATTTTTTCATGTGGATGCACCTCCTCAAATATTTTACCTTACTTTTGAAACACCCTGTATATATATAACAGAATGTTTATTTGGGGTTGCAGCAATGAGGAAATTAAAATTACCCATTTCTAGTGACCGAAATTGCAATCGCAGTGTTAAATAAATATTTTGTGATAATAACGTAGTAAATTTAAATTTAGTTTTGTTCATCATGTTAAATTATCACGTTGTAACGACGGATTCCATCAACTATTTACCCATTTTCCTTAAATCTCAAGCTTTCGGCAATGTCTCATTGCCTTCATTAGGAGACCTGAAAGACATTGTTTTATTGATAACAATTATTGCACATGTTTTAGGCGTTTAAATTTACAGATTTATCCTATATGTTCTTTTGATTCTCTGCGACGTAATGTCTAATGTATATCCAAAGAACTTATAGGATAACCCCAACTTCTAGTTGTAACACCTAACACATGTACAATAATTGTTATCAATAAAACAATCTATTTCAGGTCTCCTGATGAAGGCAATGAGACATTGACGATGGCTTGAGAATTAAAGAAAAATGGTAATTTCATTTTCCTTATTGCTGCGATCCCATATAAACATTCTGTCAAATTAGTATACAGTATATTACTCTAAAAATTGAGAAATATACACACACAAAAAAGAGCAGTAAGTATTATTACTAAAAGTAACGTGAATTATATATTAAAAATTAAAAATCAGAATTCAGAAGTCACCCCTGTACCTCTTCAATGCACTTTTCATCCCAGAAAGGGAAATTGAGAAAAAAATCAACATTATTCTGTATTTTATTACTAAAACGATTTATACGGCAGAGGGGCGAATTCTGTGCTGAATAAGTATTAGCGGTAGCTGAAACAACTCACCAGCCCTTAGAGAACTCTGGGGAACATTTATATAGATATGCGCGAGAACAGCGGGGTTGCTTATTAAATTGTTGACGATTTTGTACAGGAAAAGCACATCCGAAATAATTCTACGATCAAACAAAGAAATAATGCAAAAGTGATCCCGCGCCAGGGAATAATCACCATTGGGGATTAAATAATTGGCTTTATAAGAAATAAATTTTAAAAATTTATTCTGAATCCTTTCCAGGCGGTCTATGTATACCATCTGTCTCAAAAGAGTTGAATAAACAGAAAAACGATCTAACATTTCTGAATGACTCACACTTCCTACGGATGTAACCCAACATCCTAGAAGACGAGTTAACAACGGAATCGATGTGTAGATCAAAAATGAGTTTAGGATCGAACATCACCCCAAGATCTTTTGCAGGGGCGACTTTCTGAAGAGATACATCCCTTATGCAATAAATGTGGTTTACCTGATTCAAGTTTCGCGTGAAGGTCATAGAAATACACTTGTCCAAATTAAGAAATAAACAGTTCTCATCGCAGAAACCGGCAAGACGGTCAAGGTCATCCTGCAGCTTGTCACAATCTTCAGGGTTAGTTATAGAAGTGTAAACCTTCAAGTCATCCGCGTAAAGCAGGAAATCACAATGACGGAAGCAATGCCTGATTTCATTGATATAAATAATGAAAAATAAAGGTCCCAGATGTGACCCCTGGGGTACCCCAGACGAGGTAACAAATGATTTTGAGCAAAATCCCTGGATTGAGACGAATTGTGAGCGATTTTTGCAGTATGATTCAACCCATCTAAGAAGACATCCACCTACACCCACTCCAGCCAGAGGGCTCAGCAAGATGTTATGACTGATTTTATCAAAAGCCTTGTTGAAGTAGGTGTAGATAGTATCGACTTGGACTTAAATAAATTTGTTTCTAAGGACCGGCCTGGGAAAAACCCGTGTTGCTCCGAAATTATTAGGTTGTTCACTAATGCAAAAACATATTCGTACACTAGTTTTTCCAGTAGTTTAGGCATGATCGAAATTTTACTTATAGGACGATAATTCTTAACATCATTTTTTTGGCCACTTTTGAAAATCGGGACGACCATGGCAGCCTTTCACCTTACCGGAAATTCGCCCAAACTCAAAGACATATTGTAAATAAGTGTTAATGGGACGCACAAAGATGAGGCACAGTTTTTTATGAAGATAGAGGGTAAACCGTCAGGGCCAGCACCCTTTTTAGAATCTACGCTCTCTAAAATTCTTAGTATGTCATTCTCGTTAAAAACAATGCTCCGCAAACCAACACCATTCGTGTACAGAGTGGAGGCGCCGGGATCGAACCAGAAGACTTCCGGAACGTAAACGCTTTCGAAATATTCCGCAAATAAATCGCTCATTTCGGGTCCACCGCTTGCACATCTGTCGCCCCAGTGAATTTCGCTGGGCAACTTACTAACCTGTTGTTTTTTAACAGAGACATAATTCCAAAATCTTTTAGGATTATTTATCAAATCATCCTCCTCTGAGTGGCTATATCTCAGAAAGTCGTTCCTAATTAAAATTTTACTTCGCCTTCTTAAAGTTTTAAACAAATAATAATCGTTAGCGTTTTTATATTTCTTCCATATATATATATATATATATATATTTATATATATATATATATATATATATATATATATATTATATATAAATATACTATATATATATATATATATATGGAAGAAATATAAAAACGCTAACGATTATTATTTGTTTAAAACTTTAAGAAGGCGAAGTAAAATTTTAATTAGGAACGACTTTCTGAGATATAGCCACTCAGAGGAGGATGATTTGATAAATAATCCTAAAAGATTATATATATATATATATATATATATATATATATATATATATATATATATATATATATATATATAATAACTTAGAAGAAAAAATTTTCAATGATAATAATTTAATTACTAACGTTTCATTATGGAGGCGTTATGTAGATGATATTTTTTGTATTTGGACCGGTACAGATAGGCAGTTAGATAATTTCCTTAAATATATAAATACTTTCTACAACTCGTTTCAATTTACAAAAGAAGTAGAAAACGAAAACGGTACCTTGAATTTCTTAGACGTTCAGATTGCTAGGAATTTGAATTCTCTTACTTTCAACATTTATAGAAAACCAACCTTTACATATACTTTAATTCACAGCAACAGTAACCAACACATTAAAATAAAACTCAGTGCTTTTCATTCGTTCATACATAGGTTGTTCACGATTCCATTATCGGAAACAAATTTTCAAACCGAAGTTAATACAATTGAATTATTAGCCATCAATAACGGTTACAATGAAAGTCTTATCGACAAGCTCATTGGGAAAAAACGAATAAAGTATCTGTTGCATTCAATATACCCCACGCAAACTATTAATGAAGAACAAAAATACTTCCCAATAAATTATGTGCCTAATTTGAGTAGCAAAATTTGTAACAGACTATCGAACAATAACGTTAAAACAATTTGTACAAATAAGAGAAACTTGAAGTCATTCTTGGTCAATAAGAAAGAAAAATCTAACATGGGAGAAAACAGTGGTATTTACAAAATATTTTGCGACGAATGTCCTGCTTTCTATATTGGACAGACAGGAAGGAATATAAATATTCGTGTTGAAGAACATAAAAAGTCAATTTTACAAAACAAAAATACCACTGTCTTCTCTGAACATTGTATAAAATTCAATCAATTCCTAGATTTCAACAAAACCAAATTGTTACATTCAGGTAACAAAGGAAAACGCCTTGACCTTCTTGAACTTCTCGAAATAAGTTCCGCCCATAATAGTCAATTACCCCTTGTAAACGAACAAATTGATTTTCAGGTTTCACCTTTGCTTTTGTCTGTTTTATAAATTACGATGCAATACTCTCCTGTAGTCAGTCTTGATAATGAGTTCATAACTCGGAACATGTCGACTTTTCGTTACTGCTAAATACAGTATCTAAATATTTTTTATATTGTGAAACATAAGCCAAGTGTTTTTATTTTAAAGTTTATACTTTATTATATATATATATATATATATATATAGATATATATATATATATATATAAATATATATATATATATATATATATATATATATATATATATATATATATATATATATATATATATATATATATATATATATATATATATATATATATATATATATATATATATATATATATATATATATATATATATATATATATATATATATATATCTTTATATATATTGATTTTTATATATATTTTCTTAAATATATATATATATTTATTTCTATATATATATATATTATATATATATTATATATATATATATATATATATATATATATATATATATATATATATATATATATATTATATATATATATATATATATATAATATATATATATATATATATATATATACATATATATATATATATATATATATATATATATATTTGAATCCTTATTTTATGAACAAAGTGACGTCACGAAATTCGTGAGAAAATTCAAATCGATATTTCCTACCAAAGTGCAATTAAAAGTATGACGTGTAATGATTACTCTATTATTGGACTTCCCCATGCTGTTTTAATGTAATTATTCATTAATCATCAGGTCCAATTTTCAACAATTTCAGAAATTCTCATCTGAAAGTAACAAACACAAACAGAATTCAATGGATCAGTTAACATTGAATCTGATAAATTATAAGTAGATAAGTATTACTGGAAGATATTAATAAATTGGAAATTCTTAAAGCCTGACATACACAATTTATTCAGTTCCTGTTGTATCAGTATTGAAATGTTATCAATTTATTGTTATCAGGATGTGTCATCGGCAATCTGCTATTTTAAATTTGAGTAATCATATTTCGTTGACCTCTGTAAATCTCTTTTGTCAATAAATACATTAGCTGATTAATGAATTAAAGTAATTATAATATATTCGGATTTGCACTAGAAGTACAAGCTCTCAAATTTATTTATCAAGGAAAAGTTTTGATATTTGATAATTATTAATCTTTCTAGTCTGTGTTTACACAGATTTTGGTTAAGTATCACAACCCAAAGAGAATATACATATGTTTCGGGGATATTAGAACTCGTCAGTGTTACTTAGTAAATTTCTTCCTGAAGTGATTCGTAAAAACAATTGTTTTCTACCATTAGTGAAAAAAGAAATGACAGTTGTGTGAAATACTGTGGCTGTTAAAAATTTCGAATTAAGTTATTATTTGTCCATCAATCTCGTAACATCGACAGAAAGAGGATATGTTCGTAATTGTAGCAGGCGATAAAAAAAAGAATAGAAATGATACCATTGAATATATTCAAAATTTTAAATATCATAAAATTTTTTTCAAAATATAAATTTTTTTTTATTTCAATATTTTTAGCAGAATGACTAGACATATAATCATTCGAATGTACATAAAACCTAGAATCGCTACAATTTGACAATATAATTCTTGCTCTTCATTGAACATAACTTCATAAAGTAATAAAACTTAACTTGACTCGATTGTGAAAAATTCTATATAGGACGTAGGTACAATTAGAAATTTAAAAACTCGAATACACGAACACCAACGTAGCTATATTAAGCAGAAAACTGACTCTAATTATGCTATCTTATTCAAGAAAACCATACCTTTAATCACAATTATAATATATTACAATTAGAAAATAGTCTCCATAAAACCAACTGTAGGGAATCCCTATACATCAATAAATATAAAAATTCCGGAAACCTAGTTAACGACCAGATTGAAGTAAACTCTTCTCATCTCCTTAATCTGTTCAATGTACCTACTACTGGCTCTGAATGAATTGCTTATTGTTATTTAGATTCTCTAGGAACCCCTCTGTTATATTCAATTTTCGTATAAATAGATTGTTTTATAATACCATAGTTTAGTACGATAAAAATCTATTGAGTAAACGCGTTTCGTCATAACATTGACTTCATGTCAATGTTATGACGAAACGCGTTTACTCAATAGATTTTTATCCCAACCTGTGAAAAGTTGGTTTTTTTATTACTTTATAAAGTTATGAATATGAACTTTCACCAAGTAAATGCCAATTCAATTCGATCTTTATTGAACAGCTAAACTCACCTTACAAATAGCCCATATTTTGTCCGAAGAAATTTAAGTTTATCGAAAATGTCTTGCAATCAATATTTTAAAAATATCATGAAACTTGCTACTTACCTGTGATTCACTATTATTAATTCATTTAGTAATTGTCATCAAGTATCTGTACAACCGATAAATAATACGCATATTTTCAACAAGAAACTTTCACCTTCAGGTAAAGTTGTGACATTATCAAGTTTATGTCAACAGTAGCTCTGATGTTGAAGATGCATTTCTTCTGCAAATGTCTCCCATTAGTTATTGATTATAAATTAAGCTATATTTTTTCAGAGGTGGAGCGTCAAATAAAGCACACGCTTAACCTCTGAAACCTTTTAGAAATGTAGAGGTTAAATCCACGTGTGCGACAATAAATGTTTTATGTGATATATTGAAAAATGAGTATTTAATATTTAAATTTAGTAATCAAGCAGACGGTTGACGTGGACCAATAGCCCTAGCTGCTAGCCCCCTTTGACCTCCTGAATAGGGTTGTTTTAAGTAACAACAACATACCTTTAAATCTGATATTGAACTCTGTGTGTTTCAGATCCAAACAACATCTCGACACCAAAGAAAATCAAAATGGTCTCCAGACTCGAATGGCTGGCTCAGCCTCCAATTCAACCAACCGACCCCTTGAAGACACCAGTACCGTACGTTATTATATCACACACAGCTACCGAAAATTGTTCCTCCCAGGCCCAGTGCGTATTTCAAGTACGTTTCATCCAAACGTTCCACATGGAAAGTAGGGGTTGGTGGGACATCGGTTATAATTTTTTAATTGGCGGTGACGGTGAAGCCTACATCGGGAGAGGGTGGGAAAAAGAAGGATCACATACGTACGGTTATAACAAAGCTAGTATTGGCATTGCGTTTATCGGTACTTTCATAAATACTCTACCACCCAAATATCAGTTGGAAACTTGCCAACAGCTTATCGCAAATGGAGTGGAACTGGGTTTTGTGAGAAAAGACTATAAGCTGTTAGGTGCGAGACAGTTGCAGGCGACCAAAAGCCCAGGTGATAAACTGTACGAGGAAATACAAAAATGGCCACATTGGGCAGAGGGACCTTGAGAAAATGGTGTGAATAATTTCACTTTTTAATTCATAAACGAGTCTTTATATTTGTGAAAACTTTGTATATATAAATCCACAAGAAAGGCCAAGTAAAACACTTCTAGTCTCTGAGTTGGAATCTATAACTAAAATAGTTAGTGTTCATCTCCCTACCTCAGTACTCGATTATGAAACTGTTTAGACAGGGGTGCTCAGACTTAGACTGCTGGCGATCTACCACAAAATATTTAGGTGAAAAGCGATCGACCAACTTAATGTTACTAAAAAAGAAACAAATACATTTGCAACAATATGATTTATTTTGCACTTCAAAACACTGTGCTGACACGTTCTCAGGGGGAAGGGGGGTCTTTGGCGGTGTTACCACGCCCTCGCTATCGACTCTGAAAGTTTCCGCGATCGACCGGTCGATCGCGATCGACCGTTTGAGCACCCCTGGTTTAGAGGGATGAAAGTATAACTTTCCTCACTAGGAAGATGAGTTAAATTCTCTGTGTATATGACAGATTTAAATTCCTAATATCCATTTATTAATTTTCAGACAAATGTTCTGTTAGTGTCAGTTGGATGGCTCAAATTATGCAGGGCCGTAGCCACGGTGGCGCCAGAGGGGACTGAGCCCCCTATGGAATTATCTGAACCCCCTCTAGAAAAGATACCAGAATTATTTCAAACTAAAAGTGTTTATATCTGCGTTGAAACATAAAACTAGCCTAGTTACAAACAAATCTACCTAATTGTAAAACTGACTTAAAATTATTTATTTGCGGCATCTTTTAACCCGCAAAACATGTTGACGTTTTCCAAACGAGCGGCTACTAGCACGGTTTCCAGATTTTTCAGACATGTTAACGGGGAAACATTGTTAACAAGTATTTTTGCATATAAAATTCACTTATTCTAGCAGTTATTTCATACGTGTTTTGATGCTAATTTGTCGCCCAAAATCGCTACCATGATTCTTTCGCAACCGCACGAGAAAATAGCGCGCCCAACATGTTGTCTACTCGTCCAAAAACCAATAATAGTTATTTTCGGGACTTTTTACTAAAATTACTACAATCAAAACCACGATTCTGTTAGAAATATCTTTATTTTTATATAAACTGTTCACAAGACATCATTACATCATCATCATCTTTGTCTGTGCTTGAAGTTGTGGGTTGGTTCTGCTACTGATACATATCAGAATTAAATTTTGCATACATAGCTTTGCTAGGCTCCAATTTTTTACAGCAAATCTCATTTATTGCAAAGTGAGATCTAATAGACACAACTGAATTTAATTTTTAGTATGTAATCATTCTGTTTCGAATTTTACATTCAACAATATTCATCAATGAAAATACCCTCTCCACGAATGCATTGGAGGACTGTAAGCTTAGAAGAGCACTGCATTTATAGAGCTAAATCTTTGAAAATGAATTGGTAGGCTGCATTTTTTAAATCTATAACCTTCCTCCAAAAGTGTCTCTATGATATTAACGTCTGAAGATATATTTATTTGTTTATATTTAATGATGAAAGTACATTTTTGTTTTTTTCAAATATTTTTTATTTTTATTTGTTTCATTCATTTAGAAATTTCTATGCGAGATTTTTTATTAATTATTTTTTATTAGAATAATTTTTTTTTAAATTCGATGGACGATGAATCAACTCTGTGGTAGTTCATATTTATATTAAAAATTAAATAATAAGAAAACAACTTGTTTAAAAACCACAAAATGAAAATAACTTTTTATTCGACTTTTTTTTAGTCTTTTTTTCACGTATATTTATTTTAGTACTAAATAAATAATTATTTTAGTAAAAAACCAGCCCCCTCAAGAATTTGTTTAGCCCCCTCTAGAGAGCAGTGCTGGCTACAGCCCTAAGGGTCCAACAAAATGATCTCCCACATTTTAATCTTTAATAAAAACGCCATTGTGAATGCTATTTGCATCTTTTATTTATTAAATGTATGCTTTGCCATTTGTTTTTATTAAGTTTTGAAAATTACAGAGTTCAAGTGGCTACCATTTTGTTTTTTCGATACAGAGAGCACACCAAACGGTGACACGTTAACTGTGAAGTGGCCTTTCTTGGAGCTGGTGCGGATTTTCTGGTACCCAGTAGCGAAAATTCTGCTTATTCACACAGCCCAGACAAAGGGAAATGAGCTTCGTCACTCTAAGTTCTGGCACGATCATCATTTTATATGGGAGAAACTTCAGATTGGCGGGCAAAATTCTTCTCACATAATGATCTAACGCACAGCGGAGACATATTTAGCAGCTGAACGGGTAGGAGATCGTTCAACTGCTTCTCTTACATCTGCAACAGTTTCAGGAGACCGAGCATTTCTGGGCCCCCCCAGTTGCTTTTCTTTTTAAGGATCAAACTGTGGCCCTAAAATTTGAAACCTAATAGTAATATAACTGTGAACTAGGAACTCCTCACCAATGAATAATGATTATTCACTGCTATTATTCACTCTGTGAAAAATGACTATCCTCTTGCTTGAGAAAACACATGTACTATGAATATTTTATTCTACCGTCATGGAAAAAAACATTTATTTCAATTTGGGATAACTGGATTAAAAAAAGTATAATACACAATTCGGTAGACAAATGTTCTTGTCCAGTCTCAGAATATTTTGCCTGTTCTCTTCTTCTTTCGCAAACTCTGTCCTCGACTGTATCGCTTACCTCCCTTGTAGCGTAATTCATATAATTTGAGCAATCCAACTGACAATTAATTGAAAATGAGTCAAAATGGTCACTAGAATTTAAAATCTGTCATATACACAGGTTATTTAACTTGACTCCCTAGGGAGGTAAGTAATAATTCCTACCCTCAAATCAGTTTCATAATGGAATACTTACCGAGTAGTGAGTAGAAAAACTATATTCAATATATACTGCTTAAAATGTGATGTCTCAAATGACCGAGAATTTCTTTGTACTAGTGTTAAATAAATGAGGAATGATCTTCCTGTAATGCTAAGATATGAATCTATTTGGCATAACTCATAGAATATCACAAATTATACAAACAACTTCTTAGTGTTTCTGTAAATAGGATGAATTGATTTTCCAGTCATATCTGGATTCAAATCTGTTTTATATCACTAATGAGATAAGTTTTTGTCCTACTATAAAATACTTATGAATTAATATTCAGTGATACTGTAATTCAAATCTGTTTTATATTACCTACTAGTATGTCATGAATGATAGAGAAAACTTAATTAAGAATAGTAAACATTAATCTTCTAATGATACCCAACTCCAATCTGTTTTGATTCACTACACGAAAACACGAGAAAGAGTTGATAAAACTAAAGATCAGAACGCAATTACCGATTGTCATTATCTGAACAGCACTGCTTTATGCATTTAGGTAGGTAGGTTCCTAGATTTAATTTCATTAATCTCTGATGATGTCTACTTGGTTGAAGAGACGCATAAGTGTCATGTAAAACTTAGTTTTCGAAACTTAGACTATCACATCGAAGTTTATCAAATACTCTAAGACATTGATTCCCAAAGTGGTCCAGGTGGACCCTCAGGGGTCCACGGGAGACTCGACAGGGGTCTACGTCGGCGTGAAAAAATAATGGGGGTTCACAATTCGTAAGCGAGGGTCCACGAATATTTATCTGGTTTCGATAGTGAAGAACTAAAATGTTGGCTTGACTTCACCTATCTTGCTTGCAATCTTGCTTGAAGTTAGTTGATTCTTTACCAATATAAATACTATATTGCCTATGCTCAACGTTACTAATTTGTTTCCTGAATTTCGAGAATAAAAGTAAAGCAAAGTGAATCGATGATAGTGTTTGCCAGTGTCGGAAAATGTAAGTACTTTGTCGCAGGTAGAATGCCTTGATGAGAATATTACGATGAGATCATACGTTCAACATTCACTTGTCCTGCAGAATCACTTTTGAAGATATTTTGACGATAGAAATAACACCATGGATCATAAATCCATTTGATGAAACGGAAGTGGAAAATGCGATATTACAAGAGAAGCTACTCGAGCTTAGCACTAATAGTGCTGAAGGTGAAATTTATTAAATGTTATCAAACATTTTGGCTGCAGGCAGAAATACTCGAAAAATATCCTGGTCTGTGGGGTACTGCGAAAAAGCTTAAGATAGAATAGCGTTTCCCTCGTCATATCGTGTCGAAAGGAGTTTTAGTGTCATTACCAACTTTTTAACAAAAAAAGAGCAGATATGCGGTTATTTCTAACAAAACTGAAGCCAAATATTGATAATTTGCAGCCAATCCATCAAGAACATTCTTCCCATTAAAATTATGACCATTTTGTGATTTTCATTGCAGAAGTGACGTTACGTTATTAACCTTTAATTCTAATTATATCACGACTGATATCATATTACATTGAATGTAAACCTAAGATTTAATATTGTATTAATTACATATTTGAATATATACAACACAAAAAAATAAACACTCTGAATGGATGGCGAGAAGTTTTCTAAATAAAATAAGTGAGAATTGATTGGTTTCTTGTGCTTTGTGTAGATTTCTAAAACGTAAAGTTGGATGGAATCACTTTTGTGATTGGCCAACTTCAATTTTTTGACATCCACCAATTCAATTAATTAATTAACCAATAAATTCTCACTTTTTTTTCGATAACTGTTAATTCGTGGTTGCAACTCAGCCGCAACGCAAATCTTCATATTTTTGTGGAGTTTTGGGAATATGGTAGAAATGTAGCTGCAGGGGGTCCACCGGAACCAGCAAAATTTTCAAAGTGGTCTATGAGAAAAAAAGTTTGGGAACCTCTGCTCTAAGATATAGATTGGGAAATATACAATTGTAAAATTTCTACGAGTAAAAACATGAACAAAGTGTATTATAATTGAGTGAATTTTTGCGTACATCGCTGGATTTTGTCACAACTTGTGATGTAGAAAATGAACAGGATAATGTTCAATGAGTTTAGCAATTATTTAACTTGGAAAAAATTTAAATTATGTACCTACTTGTTCTGTATCTTTTGTGCATTGAATGTTTTTACACGGATTGCGCCAATTAATAGAAGATGAGGAGATACTTTCGAAGATCCATAAATCTTGTATTGTTAAGTTTGGAACAGAAAATATCAAGAAACTGAATAACTGTAGCTGAAAACTTTAAATGAGAATTTAGGTTCTTTGCATTTCCTGAATTACTTGTAGTTTGTTTAAGAAAAAAATGCCTGAACAGAAGCTTGTATTTTCCCTTTTTTATTATCTTTTTCATATGAATTCTCAACCCTCTTCTATTTAGATACCTAACGATAAAGCTTGAAAATCTCAACCCAAATAGCACTTGACTGATATCAACGAAATTCACGTATACATTTTTCACCATCTAACTGAATTTGGAGTTGTTGCAATGCTCAATTCTGGAAAATCCTCAAAAATTCTCAACATTGAAATTGCTGCGATAAAAGAAATTAATTAAATGGACTGTAATGACTGGTCCTGGGTACTAAATAATACACAGGTTCATTCTATACTTTGTCTTTATTCGTATAGACTCTAGACCAGTGGCGTAGATAGCTTTTTGTGATAAAAATAATCTGTCATGTAGGTAGTACAAAATGAGCAGAAAAGTTGAATTAAATTCCAAAAAATTCAAATTATTTGAATTGGAAAAAATTTATTGAAAATCAGTGAAAAATTGAATTACTTATATTTAATTGGATATAATTATACATCATGGAAAATATTCTTGGGAAAATCAGAGCAGCAAATCTAGTTTTCGGCGTTTTTTAACAATTCATTTATTACTTCGTCAGCTCTGATTCCATTGTCACGATGAATTGCCAGAGCAACCAAAACCTTTCAATAACAAAAAATTGGACTAACATGAGTTTTTAATTCGCGATGAATTTTATATATTCAGAAGGGTCATTTATTTCATCGTGCTCCTTTGAATCGTTTTTATTCGCTTCAAACGATAAGGCAAGTAGCTAATATTCTGAGCAACATGATATTCGAAAAAAAAATTCTCATCCAGCTCTTTTATTGAATTTTTAGGCTTAACATCGCCTCTATGAATTGAATATTTCTTCCACACTTTCAACTAACGAGAAGAACAGGTGTGGCAGTAAGACATTTTTGATAAAACTCGTCAGTTTTGATAAATTTATCAGCTGCTTTGTCAACTTCGTATAAATCGTGCTCGAAAAACATCGAAAATCTTTCTAATACATTTAGTAAAGTCAACTTTTTTCAGCAGACTCGGAAAAATATGAGCAAGGTGTCACTCGATTCGGAGTGGCATGTAGATGTTTTTTGAGAAAAATAAAAATTCGCTCGCGAAAATTGTGAAAGTTATAAACAATATCCTGAAGAAAAGGGGTTTGGTTTTTCGCCAATATGTCAGAAATTAATTGAGATTTTTGAAATTTGAAGGAAGATTCGAAAAGAAGAGGAAATCTCCCAAAGAAAAACTCAACTTCCGGAACTGTAGGATCAATATTTTCTCAGAGGTAAAAATACGACCGAAAACGGCTTATTTGCTTTGGGCAAATCACGAGCATTAACGACACTTCAACAATAAACATTATTCAACCATAATAAATATGAAAATTAAGGAATGAAAAAATTAAGACAGTTACTAAATCGGTGAATGAGCAGTAATCTGGCGATATTAGCGATTTTTCAAATAGTTATGCAATAGTTACCTAATTAACAATTTTTTAGTACTTGAACACGAAAATTGTGAGTTTGACAACTGTTCACTATAGATCTGAGATTTGTTTTCATTCTTGGAGCTATTATTATTAGGCTTTAGAGTAAATCCCCATTGAAAAAATTAAAAAATTTCAATTTTTGAGTTGTTTATTAACAATTTACGTATTTTGTAACATCGAAATGAAATTATTTTTATAATTTTAATGATCCGTTTTTTATTATCGGAAGCTACAAGGAAATGGTTATTTTTCAATGTTCATCTCCTATTGTTTTAAAATTTTTTATAAACTAATGCGTTGTTTATAAGAGAATCGAGAAAAAAAAGTTGATTGATGATTAATTAAAGTGTTCAATTTTGCAACTAAGTAAATTGTTAGTAAAAAAACTACAAAATTAAATTTTTAAATTCGGGGATCTATTCTGTCTTTCGAAACTAGCTCCAAGAAAGGAACAAAAAATCAGATCTGAAAAACTATTGCATAACTGATTGAAAAATTGCAATAAAAATGTTTTGTGACTGGATTATTGTTCACTTACCTATCCAGTGAGAACCTGAAATTTTTCATTCCTTAATTTAATATTTAATATACCTAGTTAAATACTTACTTTCGCGTTACTTTCGCTAGATTACCCGTTTTCGGCCGTATATTTACCCCTCTGAGAAAATTATAAATATTAATCCTACAGTTCCGGAAAACTTTCTTATAGAAAATATCCACCTCTTTTTGTATCTTTATTTAGATATCAAAAATATCAATTAGTTTTTGAGATAATTTTTTTTTCAGTAAATTGATTATAACTTTTACAATTTTCTTAAACGGAACTTAACTTTTTTCAAAAAATATCTACATGCTCTTCCGAATCGGTTAACACCTTGTTCATATTCTTCCGAGACTCATGAAAAAAGATGAACAAAAAAAGCACTTGTTGAATAGACTATATTCTCATGATTAGAAAATCCTTCTCCAAGATCCATGATGTATAAGTCCGGAAATGGATTGAACGCCATCACAAGAAAACTTTTACTAACTCGACAATCAAAGCCAAGATTTAGGCATATTTTGATACCTACTCTACTTCAAAAAATATTCCAGATATTAAATATTGATTGAAAATCTTCTATGAGCAGAAGTCAGGCTCCTCGAATGTAAACAAGAATTTAATCGGTCACTAGGACCAAAAAACGTATGTGAAATGGAAAATTTTAATTACGAAGGAAGAAGTCAACCAAAACCTCATCGCACTTCTTCTCTTTCTAAATTTTATAATAGCTATACTATTGAACGAAACTGCTCGTGCTTTAGATATAATACTATACTATTGAACAAAAGCTCGAGCAGTTTTATTTAATAGTAAGAAAGTACAGCATACAATTTAGAAAGAGAAAAAGTACGAAGAGATTTTGGTTGACTTCTTCCTTTCGAAATGAAAAATTTTCCATTAGAGCCATTTCAACTTTTTCAAACACGTTTTTTGCTCATAGTGACCGATTTTCATCTAATTGCACATACATAATATCAAAAGAGGTGCTAGTGCTTAGTGAATTTCATGTAAACCTAAATACGTAGATACGAGGACTTTTATTCAATTCTATAATTTTTGTTGGCTCATGGGGGGGGATTGATCCCCTTGATCCCCCCCTATCTACGCCACTGCTCTAGACTATATCGTTAACCTCTCGGCCAGCGTGACGGGTCTCCAAGTCTATCTCAGTCTTACTCTATATCAGAGATTCCCTCTGGTTCTTATATATTCATGTTTATACAATATAGTGCTGACGTGCAACCTTGCCCGTACGTGCAGTTTACAATAATATAAAGGTGTAACTAAACATTCTTCGTTTACTATGGAGTAACCAATCGTGACACTGACCTACTTGTCTACATGCTCCACAGGACACTTCCTCAACATCAAGTCAGCCAAGTGCCAAATTTCAACCATCTAATCCTAATCCAATCAGCAGAAGCTTTGGAGCTGCGCCAAAAACCGCGAAAATACAAAAATTCCCTTTATACCAATGATGTCGGTAAACAATAGTTATTTGGGCAACCAGTTGGGAAAAGCATTATTTTTCGTAATGAGCGAGTTGCGCAAAAGAACGCGAGTTACGAAAAATAGTGTTTCCCAACGTGTTTCACACAATATTTTTTCTAATTTTGAATAGGATGTGACTATTTGAATTTAAATTGAAAGTATCAAAACGTCTCTACAAGCGTACCTCGTCTAGTGAATTCGGAGATATTTATTTTTCACTTCGTTGCTATGGAAGTATCGTTAGTGTCATATTTCGTAATTTCGATAGTGTTTGTCTATGAATTTGATTGTCAAATAAGTGAAAATAATAATCGCTTTTCTTTTCGTAAATAATTCCTTGAATTTGTTTTAAAGTAGAAGAATATATACTGCAATGTCCGATTCAGAGAACGAGGTACCGAGCGACATCGAGGAAGCGGCTCAATCTGCGTTATCTACAATTATTCCTAAGAAGTCCAGGAGCAAGTATGATTTGTCCTATGCCAAATTTTGTTTATGGTGTGAACAAAAAAGGATTACTAATTTGAACGAAAAAGTTTTGCTAGCGCATTTTCAAGAAAAAAAGGGAATGAAGAATTCAACCTTGTGAAGCTTATATTCGATGTTAAGAACCGAATTGTGCTTGAAGAGAAATATTGACATCAAGAAGTATACAAATTTACTGGCTTTTTTGAAACGACATTCTGAAGGTTACCAGCCTAAAAAGTCAAAAGTTTTTAGTAAAGAAAACATTGCCCATTTTCTGAAAGAAGCTTCCGATGAGCAACATTTAATGAATAAGGTAGCATTGATCGTTGAAGTTGCTGGAGCTTGCCGAAAACGTGAATTAACTTTTCTTCGCGTAGAAAATGTAGTGTTTCAGGAGGAATTTGCTAAAGTAACCATTCCCAACACAAAGACGAAAGTATGTCGAGAATTTGCTATAACCGCTGGAGCTTTTGACGGTATAAATTGCATAGAAATGGTAAAGAAATACGTTAATCTAAGGCCATCAAATGTTAACCATGACAGATTTTTTGTCAAATATTTGAATGGAAGATGTGGAGTGCAACCTGTAGGTATTAACACGTTTGGAAATTTGCCGAAAATGATTTTAAATTTGCCAAATCCTTGTTTGTATACTGGTCACTGTTTTCGGCGGTCATCGACTACTCTGCTAGCGGATTCTGGAGCTGATTTGCTGAGAATCAAACAGCATGAGTAGAAACCCTTCAGCCAAAGCCATTAAAATTGATTGATGATGACAGTTCCAGGAAGTCGTCTATTGTTCCTATTGTTTGGGGTGCAGGTGTGCAGCCAGGTGTTTCTTTTGTTAGGGCCGGTCTATTGTTCCTATTGTTCGAGCCGGTCTATTGTTCCTATTGTGCGGTGCAGTCTTTTGTTAGACCAGGTGTTCGGGACCGTATTAACTAATGATTGATGGTCGTGAGAATTTTCAAATTCGTATGAAATCCACCCCCTGACATTCGACATGGTCAGGTATTTCTAAGAAAACACACAAAAGGTTGACGCGAATATCTCTGCACAAAAGCGGGTGGCCGGTCTATTGTTCCTATTGTTTGGGCAGGTGTTCGGGACAGGACCGTATTAACTAATGATTGATGGAGTTGAATATTTTACAAATTTAGACCAAAATTCGTAAATCGTATGAAATCCACCCCTGACATTCGACACGGCCAGGTATTTCTAAGAAAACACAAACAAAAGGTTGACGCTCACAAAAGCGTCGCTGAGGTATTCAACGTGGGTGGGCAGGTACAAAATCGTGTGATTTTTACCAGGTATTGCACAATTGATTATCTCGCCCATTCTCACTGAAATGCGTAAGCAACATTTACGTGTAATCGATATACAAACTTGTGCTGAATTCATAAAATTGAGTTACAATGACTCACCCTATATGCAAGAATTGCTTGGGAAATATTATTACAATATTGAGAATATTGTATTGGATAGTGTAAGCTGGTAGATATATCATCGTATATAAATATGATTAAATGTATTATATAAAAATTAACTTAATCAGAAAATTTATTCAGTTCATTACAAACCTCCTTGATCGAAACACTAAATTATCCATAACAATGGAATTGAAATTTAAACACCCCTTTACTTGCATTATAGCTGGTCCCTCATTCTCGGGGAAAACAGTGTTTACCTATAAATTTTTAGAAAACCTAAGCTACATGTGTGATAAACCAATAGTTAATATCGTGTATTATTACGATGAATGTCCCCCCCCCACCCCCCCCCCCCCCCACCCCCCCCCCCCCCCACCCCCCCCCCCCCCCACCCCCCCCCCCCCCCACCCCCCCCCCCCCCCACCCCCCCAAAGTTTGTATATCGAATACACGTAAATGTTGCTTACGCATTTCAGTGAGAATGGGCGAGATAATCAATTGTGCAATACCTGGTAAAAATCACACGATTTTGTACCTGCCCACCCACGTTGAATAACTCAGCGACGCTTTTGTGAGCGTCAACCTTTTGTTTGTGTTTTCTTAGAAATACCTGGCCGTGTCGAATGTCAGGGGTGGATTTCATACGATTTACGAATTTTGGTCTAAATTTGTAAAATATTCAACTCCATCAATCATTAGTTAATACGGTCTTGTCCCGAACACCTGCCCAAACAATAGGAACAATAGACCGGCCACCCGCTTTTGTGCAGAGATATTCGCGTCAACCTTTTGTGTGTTTTCTTAGAAATACCTGACCATGTCGAATGTCAGGGGGTGGATTTCATACGAATTTGAAAATTCTCACGACCATCAATCATTAGTTAATACGGTCCCGAACACCTGGTCTAACAAAAGACTGCACCGCACAATAGGAACAATAGACCGGCTCGAACAATAGGAACAATAGACCGGCCCTAACAAAAGAAACACCTGGCTGCACACCTGCACCCCAAACAATAGGAACAATAGACGACTTCCTGGAACTGTCATCATCAATCAATTTTAATGACTTTGGCTGAGGGGTTTCTACTAGCATGGAGGATGGAAGTCTAATACAGTTGGTGAAGGTTACGTGGAGAATTCCATAATTAATAAACAAATGATTGCGACAAACATCATAGGAGAAAATTACATGGACAATACGCAAATTAATGCTACACAGAAAACTATGTTATCTGCTGGGTTCAATATCACTAATTGTTCAAATTGTGTAATTAATATTTATAAATAATTTTCCCATTCACGTGTTAAAGTTACCTAATAATAAATTTATTGATCTTCATAATTTATGTAGTACCAACATCAAATTTACATATATATATTCATATATATATATATATATATATATATATATATATATATATATATATATATATATATATATATATATATATGAATATATATATGTAAATTTGATGTTGGTACTACATAAATTATGAAGATCAACAAATTTATTATTTAGGTAATACATATACATATACATATATATATATAATATATATATATATATATATATATATAAAGGTAAAGAAGTACATAGTTCAAGTAGTTTAGTCTTACAATGATACTGTATTTTTCACAATTAATGGCGCAATTTACTTTTCATCAACAGTTGCGAAATATTTTACTTTTCGTAACCAGTTGCGAAAAGTAAAACGTTTCAAAACGTCGATGAGTTTTGAAAAGTGTCACTTTATATGTCAAAATTAGAAAAAGAGTTTATACTCACTTAGAATCAAATTAAAAACAGTGTTTTATTTGAAAAAATTACATTTGCATCTCATATGTTCTGGGTGAAATACTTATCGGATTAAAGTTACATATATTATATATATATATATATATTTAGACTACTCGGGTTTCTGGGGTTTATTTTATGAACAGAAAATACAACATACTTTAATTTTATACACATAATTGTTAAGGAAAATATTGAATCTATAGATCTTAATAGATATATGACTGCAAAGTCTATAAAATGAAAATCTCAGAGAGATTAACAATTGCAACATTCATTATTTCCATTTCACTCAAAGTGTTATTGGTGCTTTCAAGAGAAGTTGTTATAAATAAAATTTTCGTTAAGAAATTATTAAATAAGTGACAAGGCCTGCTCTAAATCTGCTATAAGATCTTCTGTATCTTCCAAACCAACAGATAGCCTGATTAAATTGTCTGTAATCCCCAATTTGTCCTTTTGTTCTTGAGGTACAAAATTATGTGACATTATAATAGGTAATGCTGCCAAACTTTCATAACCACCCAAACTTCCAGCTAAAGTGAAAATTTTCAAGGATCGCAAAACTTTAAGAGAAGAATCAATATTTCCTTTTATGTAAATTGATAATATGCCACTATGCCCACTAGTTTGTTTTTTGGCAAGTTCATGCTGAGGATGACTAGCTAGTCCTGGGTGCACCACTTTCACAACTTTAGGATGATTCTCAAAATGTTTAGCTATATTTAGAGAACTTTGCGAATGCTGATTCATTCTTAGTGAAAGGGTTTTCAAACTTCTCAATACTTGAGAACAATCAAAAGGTGATGGAATTATCCCCATCGCAGATTGTAAAAATCCAATTTCCTTTGATAATTTTTGATCTTTCACTACAACAGCTCCCATAATAACATCAGAATGACCATTCATATACTTTGTGAGGGATGTAATAACAATATCTGCTCCAAGAGTCAGGGGCCTCTGAAGATACGGAGTTAAGAAAGTGTTATCAACCACCAAAAGTAGGTTATGTTTTTTGGCTAATGCTGAAATTGCCAGAATGTCACATATTTTAATAGTAGGATTAGTAGGTGATTCAATCCAAATCATTTTCGTGTTAGGCTGCAATGCTTTTTCGAAACTATCCACATCTATTTCAGAGAAAGTTGTTTCGATTCCAAATCTGCTGGCTATTTTTGTGAATAATGTATTGGTACCTCCATATACATCATCGACGCTTACCAGATGGTCCCCATGTCTCAACAATCCCAAAATAGCTGTCTCAGCTCCTAAGCCAGAACCGAAGCAATAGGCATAGTTACCACACTCCAGCTTAGCAATAACCTTCTCCAATATATCTCTGGTTGGATTTCCGAATCTGCCGTATTTATATATTTTGGATCCTGCCGATTCTTCGTCAAAACTTAGTTTGAAGACAGTTGACATTGTAATGGGTGGTATGACTGCATTGGAAGACCACTGTTCTGGATCTTGAGCTTCGTGAATTGCTGAAGTGGCAAAGCCTTTCGGAAGAGGTAGGTAGCCATCGTTATAACTCATTTTCGAAAATATGTATCTGAAGAGCTATAAGTGTCAAGGTGAAATCTATACTACACACGCAAAGTTGATGAACTAGACTGAAACCTGCAAAAATATGAGTTATAAATATTGAGAATTTTTTCAATATCTCATAAGATAAGATTAATCAAGATGGGAGGTTTTATATTTTCGCCATTCATTGGATAGTAGAAGTATCAGATATTGATCAAATTC
This sequence comes from Cynegetis impunctata, assembly GCA_030704885.1. Taxonomy (NCBI): domain Eukaryota; kingdom Metazoa; phylum Arthropoda; class Insecta; order Coleoptera; family Coccinellidae; genus Cynegetis; species Cynegetis impunctata. The sequence continues at coordinate 31,956 of JARQZK010000110.1, forward strand.
CATTACCTATTGTCTAGAGAAAATTATTTGTTACGATTAAATTTCGCCTTTCATTTCTAACCGACAATTTAGTTGATTGAAGATTGTAAATAAAGCACTTATAATAAAGTATAATTAGTCCATTAATTGTTTTCTCTGAAATGTTTTCTGAATTATCTAGTTGATCGAAAAATAAAGCAATCTTAATGTATTTCAATAATTTTGATATACATATATAATATATATATATATATATATATATATATATATATATATATATATATATACTATATATATATATATATATATCTATATTAATATATATATATATTATATATATATATATATATATATATATATATATATATATATATATATTATATATATATATATATATATATATATATATATATATATATAACTTTTTGATAATTACTAGCAATAACAGGCTTATTGAATCTCAAAACACTCGATTTTATTAAAGAGTTCACGTTTCGCCACGACATTCGTGGCTTTTTCAAAACTTTTGAAAAATTGAAATTTCTTTGCCATTTATTGATTTGAAAAAATTTGAATAGTTAAAAGGACTACTATGTTTCATCAAAATTTTTCGGCTGTGGCCGTTGTCTGTTATATTACGTGCTATTCAGTCCAATATTAACATTCAAATCTGTTATTATTAGATAGTAAGGGAAACCACAGAAACCTTTACCCACGTAATGTTCGAAATAGGTTCAAATTATTTTGATTTTGAAAAGTCAAATTAAAAAGTAAAACACCTCTTCTGTAAAAATCTCATGTTGTTTATAGTATACCCAGTAATAATTGAATAAATCATATATAGGAAAAATATCAAAAACGCAGAGAAATTTCAGAAATGTTACATATTCAAAAAAATTTAAATAAAGTCGTAAATGATAGAACAGATATAAAACATTTAAGTTCAATATACGCAGATTTAATTCTTTAATTTTTCTAAGAAACAACATAAATCAAAACAAAATAATTCAACAAACAAACTCTAACCATAACAACTCATATTCTTAGACAAAATCTAAACATCTAGAATTTTCAATTTTTCTAAAAAGAAAGTATAGTTTAGAACATGTGATCTCCAAAATTACAAGTAATGTCTTTTTAAAGACAACAATCAAATATTTTGAACCTATTTTGTACATTACGTGGGTGAAGGTTTCTGTGGTTCCCTTCCCATCTAATATCAACAGACCTGACTGTTGATATTGGACTGAATAGCACGTAATTAATAAGTATCCTATTCTTTGACTTTTCACAATCAAAATAATTTGAACCTATTTCGAACATTACGTGGGTAAAGGTTTCTGTGGTTTCCCTTACCATCTAATAATAACAGATTTGAATGTTAATATATTGGACTGAATAGCACGTAATAAATAACAGAGAACGGCCACAGTCGAAAAATTTTGATGAAACATAGTAGTCTTTTTTAACTATTCAAATTTTTTCAAATCAATAAATGTCAAAGAAATTTCAATTTTTCAAAAGTTTGGAAAAAGCCACGAATGTCGTGGCGAAACGTCAACTTTTTAATAAAATCGAGTTTTTTGAGATTCAACAAGCCTGTTATTGCTAATAATCAAAAAGTTAAAAATATTTCACAGGCAAAAACAATTCAAATAAATATATATATATTTATATATATATATATATATATATATATATATATTATATATAATATAATATATATATATATATATATATATATATATATATATATATATATATATATATATATATATATATATATATATATATATATATATTATATAATATAAATATATATATATATATATATATATATATATATATATATAATATATATTATACATATATATATATATATATATATATATAATATATATATATATATATATATATATATATATATATATATATATATATATATATATGTATATATATATATATATATACATATATATATATATATATATATATATATATATATATATATATATATATATATATATATATATATATATATATATTATATATATAATTTTTATTTTTATATAAATATTATAGCGTTTAAATGTTCAATTCAAGGAGCAAAAAGAATTATACCTGCTTGTTACAGATAGACAAATTGCTAGTTATCACATTCATAAGTAGATACTTCCGATAATCTCTTGTCTCTAGGATATTCAATTTCTCTTCTTTATCACGTGCATTTAAACATTCACATCAGTATAAATATTATTTCACTTTCATCAATTTAAATAAGTCATGTATTATTTTAGACTTGACTAACAGTCTAATGCATATGTAGGGTTATTGAGAATGTAATAATAAAAATAATATTTCTTTATGCCATTGGCTAATCACCTAGCTAGAAATTTAGTGCATTAATTATCACGTTCGCTGCGATAAAAAAATACTGTACATGTACACGGTGTAAGACACTTTATCGCCAAATTCAATGAAACTCTTTTTGCAAAAAGCTTATTATGGTTAAGTAAGATGGAGTTCTTCAAAAATTTTGGCTCATAGGACCATGACGGTAAAATTTTTTTTTTGAAAATAACCTTTATTTTATTAATAAGAATTCACAACAATGTATTATAACAATCTCAAATCAGTGCCAAAAGCTCTGGCCTCGAGATAAAATATTATAAGGATTCAACAATATACTATTTTTCCATTTGTTTTTTCTTAATATTAATTTACAGATGACTAAGGTATACTTGACAACTAATTTCAAAAATATCACATTTTACTTTATTCTATTTCCAGAAAAATTCTTAGGTTTTTAAGGAATACATTGTAGTTTCTTATCAATATTAGGTTTTCTGGTAAAGAATTATAAAGTTTAGACGCACATTGTACTGGGCTATAAAGCCCCAGATTTATCCTATTAGAGTTTACATATACATTATTTATGTTACGCGTATTATGGCTATGTATTTCGTTGGTAAATGTTATATTTGTATTACTCTTTTGTTTTCGTAAAATTATTTTATGCATAAGTTTACCTTACTCAAGCATCAATATCTTGTCCAACCTACAGAGACACAGTTCACTGTATAGGGTATCTGTACTTGTGAGTATATCATAATTGAAAGAAATTTTTAGGACTTTGTTCTGTAAAATTTTAATTTCATTAAATCTAGTTGAACAACATGTATCCCACACAGGCAGTAGGTAGCTCAAAGGGGACAGAAAGAAGGCCTTATAGACGTTCATTTTGTTTTAACTGATAGGTAATTTCGAAGTTTATAGATAATGGGAATCATTGGAATAATTTTATCTTTAATTTTGTTCAAATGGTTCTGCCAATTAAGCGATTCATCGATAATTAACCCAAGATATCTGATTTCGGTAACCCTTTCTAGATTTGTATTGTTGATTATAATTGTCACGAGCACTGCGCATCTGAGTTCGTTTGTTGTGCTGATGAAGGTTTTGTACGACATGTCAAAAACTAATATTTCTGGGAAACTATTGATGAATTAAAACTAAAAATGTGAACCATTAATCATAAAATGTATTTATATAATATTATACAACTTTGCGTGATATTCTTCGAAATATTCACCCACATACAAGTAGGACTCCATATGTTTGGTGAACTCATTTTCTTTAATGCTGGATGTATCTTCTGACCAACGCGGGGGTGGAGGTATAGATTATTTTTGCCGGTGTCTCATTTTTTAAGTGGTGGAATAAGTGGCAACTTTTGGTAGTCATCATCAATATCAGATATATTACTGAAAGTGTGTGTAACCTTGTATAGGTCATCCTCCGGAATATACTTCTCGTCCGAATCCGACATTTCCCCGAATTTATCTTCTGACAGATATTCGTCATCTAATTCCATTAGCAGGGCCAGATTTACCCTGACAGGATCCCTAGGCAACAACCCTGTCCGGGCCCTAGGTCTTTTCAAGTTAATAAAGGGATGTAAGTAACTTCCAGATGATCGACTCCAGGTATCCTGTTACTTCAAAATCTTATGTGATATTGCAACAACATGGTGACTTTGACTTGATGATGCAGCATCACCTAACCTGACTCGTTAGCTTTATTGAAATGTTCTTAATGAATAGGTTATAGAAAAGTGATGAATGATGATCCAGGTTGCATTATGGGCTAGGAAAGAGAAATGAGACGGGCACGGTTATTTTCAGTTTAATCTTGTTAAACGCAATAAAATACAATAAACGAAATAAAACAGTTTTGAGAAGTACAATTGTTCTAACTTTTTTAGAAACAAAATCGTTTAAAACATCTTGGAAGTCGACCCTTTCTAATACATCATTTTCAATGGCCATTATCGACAATGAATTCAAACGGTTCTGAGACATTGTTAAACGAATACACGGTTTGTAGAATAATACGGTTGCCTCGTAACTTTTAACCAATCATGACACAGCCAGTCGTGACGTCACAAGTATGCTGTTGGCAAATTCCCAGCATCTCAAGTGTAATGAAAATAATGTTTTTAATAATTACAGGGCAAGTTTATTAAAATCGAGACAAAGGACAATGAATGATAACTAAAAGTATATTTTCCATTAAAATATTAAAACTTAAACGAAGGCGGTATTATATGAATTACACGATGAATGTTTATTTGTACCTATATGATAGTTATTTTGGGTCTTAAATAAGACAAAGTATTACGACAAAATATATTTATATCAAAAAACAAACACAACAAAGAAGAAATGGTTTAAAATTAATTAACACACCTAAGTAATAATTGAATTGTATATGTATATTATTTATATAGAACAATAATAATAGAATAATAGATTATGTTACAGTTTTTCTCATTTTTTTATAAAATCTTCTAGCTTCATCGGTGTCACGTTTTCTTTTATTCAATGAATGTTCTTCAGATTTATTTGAATTAAGGTATTTTATCCTGATAAATACTCTCTGTCGAACAAATGAATGAATTAATTTTTTGGCAATAAGTGGTTCTTTTTTACTTATAAAATTAGTTGTACGTTTTACAATTTTTGTTTTAATTTTAAATTCATCTTTATGTACTTTAACGAACCACTTATCCAAACGTTCAACATCACTTTGCCAAGAAGATGAGGGCTCAGTTAAGCCACCAAACGAAAGGCTATGTACCCATGATGGCATTGCATAAGAATGAAGGTTCGTTTTTCCTCTTTTAACTTCATTCTCTTACTCCTTTCAATAATATTCTGTTCAGGAGCCAATGGAAGATTATGTGATGGAATAGCTAAAATATATACAATAAAACACTTATTTTTTTCGGGCAAGATTTCATTGACAACTTATCTGTTTCTTTGAGTCTTTTTGGCAATTTATTTGTTACCTGAGCTTCAATCATGTCTTCATATTGATCCAGCGCAAAATGTTCACTGCAGACACGTTTATTCTTTGGATCAAAGGGGCCTTTTCTTCGACAAAGATGAACCCATTGTTTTAAAAACTTTTTTTTTTGGGGAAAGTAAAAAATCTTATTAATTCCCCTTCCCTTTTTGCCCTTTCAATGTCACTTTTACAAGTAGCCACACTACAAATTGTTCCAGTCATTTCTACAATAGAATATCAAAAAAGCATTTCAAATTATAGAGTAAAAATTTTTTATTATTACTTGACTCTCCGCGATGAAAGAAATATAGTACTTAGTTGAATTAAATTCAAAATAGTCTATAGATACACTAATAAAGGTTATAAATAGAAACAACACGAAAACTTCGAAAACTTTAATTTAAACCACAATAATCAACAGTCGGTACATCAAAAGAAAACTACGGAAACTCGTAACGTAACGCGTAACGGTCAGCCTCTAGCATACTGGTGACGTAGCCTGTGACCTATTACCGGCGATGTTGTCGGCAAAGTGAGGCAACCGTATTATTCAACAAACCGTGGAACGAATACACTTTATTAGTTCTACTACTCGACACTAGACGGTTCTATATTTATGAAAATACAACATGCGTCGAAAGAATGCAATAATATTGTTGAGGAATTTCATACAAATTTTCAAATAAAATTTTCAATCGATGATTTTTTTTTCTTGGTGCGTGCACGGGTCCCTAGTCGATGCGGGGCCCCTAGGCACTTGCCTACTCTGCCTAATGGTTAATACGGCCCTGTCCATTAGCAGTCTTTCTAACTCTTTCAGGAACTTTTGGGAATTAAAAATGTACCGTTTGTTGCGTATACTGGCTCTTTTAGTGCCAGAAGGTCCTGTCCCGTCATCCGCCACAACAAACTCGGCTTACAACATTTTTAGACACACTGATACTGATCAACTATGCTCGCAAAATAATAAACGCCTTGGGTGAATGCTAAACGAATATCGGAAGATGAAATGGCAAAAAAAGACCCGGATGTTTTTAATCGTTCTTGGCTCACTAGATCATAGACACTCAATAATTTATGGTTCAAGTTATACAACCCTTGACGTAGTTACACACCCCATGGTGTGGTTGCATTCCTCTTGACATTCCTGACGAAGTGACTCACCCCTCGTACCAAATTTTTCACTTACAATCTGTCCATCTAGTGGTCATGCTCGATCTAACTACTCGAAAAACTCCTTGATAACCTGGTGAATTTCGTCTAAGACAAAGAAAAAACCGTGACCCAAATATTCTGCGTTTTCAATCCCATTCATTTCTGTTTGCCTGATTGATTAAACTGTTATATTCAATTTCATACTAATCAAATTGTATTGATTTAGTTATAAGTTTCCCAAGTAACAATTCTAAGACAGTTTCTATTTATTTAGAATTTAAAAATGCTTTAATATGTTCAATAAATCGACATAGGATTCAAAGTAACCTTAAGATAAACTAAAAGTTCTTAAAGACCACTTACTCTTAAACAATGAATTTAATGCACTCTTTAAATCAAAATATAAAGGCTATTTGCTCTTAATATCCTCTTGATCTTATACTGGTTTTATGTTACTCTTAACATTGGCTATTTTAAAACTAATTTGCTAATTTCAAGAATTAAATAGCAAGTTGGTTTTGAAAAAATCCTTTCTGGGAAAAACAGTTTTAATGCAGTTTTATGGAGTACCCTTATTGTATCCTTTAAAACCCATTTGGAAAACTATTTTATCCTAAGACAATACATTCAATATAATACCACATTAAATCCAAAAACATAATTTTTACCTTTTAATGAGTACATTGAGAGTATTATTAAGTTTAAAGGTTTTAATTTAGTCAATGTGCTTAAGAAAAATACCTTTTAATCTTTGGACGACTTCATTAAAACTAATTATATCCCCTCCACATTCAGATGAATGTGGAGACGGATATAACACTGAGAGAAGCTCTTTTGAACCAGTGCAAGAAAACCATAGTGCAATTGAAACCAGCGTTACTTATAAAGAGTTTACTTCACCTTTTAATCCGTTCGGTTATGAAAGCAATGCCAGGGAATTACAGGAAGAAATCTACGAAAACAACGATCAAATTCAAAATGATGAATTTCAAAACGACAATTAACTCATACAAAATGGGCTTTTCTGCGAAGAGCTTAGAGAATTGGCAATCCTTTAAAACATGAGCCAAGGCACTGTTAAACAATAATACAGCTCATTAATAAACCATTTCCGAAGACTATTCTTGAGCAAGATCCGCGAACATTTTTTTTCGTGAGGTTAGGATTCCGTTTGATTGTAAGACCACTTTAAATCAATAAGGTCACGAGTTTGAACATATTAAAGCATATTGGTTTTGAAAGGAAACGTAAACAGACTCCCGTGGGATTTATAGTGGTAAATAAAACGCTGTTTTAAATGTTGTGAGATTTGAAACATTTAATAAATGAACAATTAGTTTTAATCTAGATCACGCCATGTTTTACTGCAATAAAGACTCCGCCATTTTGTACTATTTCAATAGTAAACGAAAAGAATATTATTATTCAAACATTGCGTCTTGCATCTTCTTAAAAAACTGAAGAACGGTATGCCATTCAATTGAAAAAATGCATTTAGATGCTCAGATGCAAAATAAAATTTGATGATATTTTTTCAATATTTTTTAAATATGGGAAAAATATATTAAATGAGTGGCGCTCGAGTTATGTGAAAGTATTTTATTACTTTTCATCAGAAAAGTGCCATTCGTTGGTGAATTTTTCACTACAATAGTTTGCTTTCGAATATTATTTAATTATATGCTTAGTATACGTAGGTGGTTTGAAATATTACCACTCTGCCGGCCATTATACACACTTAAAAGTTGTCGAGTGTTAGTAAACAAAATAAAACTCTTTTAGGATTCATTATTTTTAAGTTAATTTAGTCCGCGTTGAATACATTTTGAGAGCAAAATGTCAGTTAATAAGTTTTAATTTATGTATTTAAAGTTGCCTTAAAGGACCCTTCAAGAATATAGAATTAAAATTTAATGGTTTTAATACAGTTTTGAAATTTTGTCTTGAAGGCCTTTTTAGGATGGGCCTTTTTTGGCTAGAAGCTGCTTTATGATGGTCGCAGAGATGTCTTGAAGATCACTTGATTTTATTCGAAATTTTATTGTATAGTTTTAAAGCGATCTTGAAGATCGGAATAAGAGCATTAATGTTACTTGGGTTATTTGGACACTTGTTCATTCAAATAAAATTTTCTATAGGCCATACTAGTTAATGAAAATCGGCGAGTCTTGAGAAAATAGGTAGGCGTAGGAACCAATTTATCTCCTTTCATATTGATATTACTTTTTACAGCGCCGCCATCTGGCGACAGGACGTACAAATAGTTCATACCATCTATCATAGTATGTATGTTTCCTGCAATTGCCAAGAGATGGCGAGAATTTGATGCTATAATTAGCTATATTCACATAATTCACAATAAAAATTAAAAAGTGATTAACCGCGAAATTGTTTCAATGAAACAAATCGATTTTCAGAATATTTAACTGAGTATTGCAAAATAAATTGCTCATATATATCCCATATAGTAAGGTATGAGAAAATTGCAATAAAACTTACCAAGTAAGCTAGAAATACTTTATCTTACTTGCGATTAGCAACCAAGCTTAAATATATTTTTCATAAAAGTGGATAGAATCCATATAAAATGACTGCTTATCCTTGGTGCAGACGTGAACAAAAAACGATAATCCTTTACTACATTAATGAACCTTATACTCTGAAGGTGTACTATGTATGAAAGAATATCCATAGTAAATTCAAAGTACAAAACTGAGTGAGAGTTTGTATAAGTACCTACAGCAAAAAATATTATGTTACATTTTCTAGAACGAAACGGAAGATGTTTATTAACAAATTTAACTAGTGATAATAATTATTCTTATGCAACGTGTGGTATGAGAATTGAAAAGCAAATCACTTGTTCTAATATAAATTATGCAATCCTATTTCAAGAAATTAACACCTTAAAAATTGATATAACACTTTGTTATTATGATAATATAATTTGTTTTTGAATCCATTGGTAATCACAAGCCCACAAAAAGTAACTCGATGAATTAAAAGCTTCATTATTTTAAGTAAAACTAAGATCTAGCATTGTATCCTATTTACACGATTAGGTATAATTACAAGTATTTTTTTTGCTGCTATGTAATTTCTTTCAGAATATTTCTATTAAAAGCTGGAGTATTTTATGTATTTAGACCATAAGTATGATAAATCAAAAAGTCCCACAAATTCTGATATAGAAAGCATATTCATTATTACATAGAAAAAGTACCTAGCAATTCATACAATCACAGAACTATTAACTTGTGCATATTTTGAATTGCAAGTATGAGATGAGAAAGTTATTAAAAGTTAAGAATAAATCCTTTACAAAAAAATACAATAGTTGTTTATTTTGCCATTAATAATTACTTCCTTCCATATATTACCAAATTTACACATTTTATGCAAATATAAGTTTCGTAACTATGAATTTTATTTACTCAATTCAATTTCTACTAGAAAACCAAATCAAAATAGATATTTTTGATGAATTGAAAAGAATATAAAATTTTTTCAACAATATAATAAATACTAATTGAATCAATTGTTACTAAAAATTACATATTCATAGATGTCAAATTAATTATTCAGAGGAAAAAATGCCCCATTTAAAGAGAATAGGAAATCGGAATGAAAAACTTAATCAATGGACATTCAGAACGTGATCTGTAAAATCTTTGGAGAACCAATTCAATTAAAAACTTAATTATTCCTTGAATGCTTATTATTTTTAGGGTGTGCACCTCTCGCCCCCCTTTTTCTCTTACTCTCATTACCAGGTCCAGATGGAGGTCCATTACCTGTAATTCTATTTGTATTATTCACAACAGGAGGTTTTATTTGTAAGGTATTATTATGTATTGTTTGATTTGAAGAAGTGGGAGGTAATTGTACTGGCGGTCCAACTCTTCCTGCTCCATTATTGGTACCATTATTCAATGGTAGATTATTCGGTGGTCCACAAGATGGTCCTATTTGAGCTAACTGTAGATTCACTTCACTCATATTAAGTTGTTCATTGAAAACCATGCAGAATTCTCCTATTTTTTGTAAATCTCCTCCTTTCGAAGTGTATAAAGTAAGACAGTTTCTCCAAACGGACACATAACCTTTAGTCAATAAAACTATATCTCCCGGCATAAGTAACTGACCAGGTTCATCCCATATACTCGCATTTATACAAGCACTATTATCTGCCACTTTAAAAGTTCTCACTTCCCGGTTGTCCTTTGTTAATGTAGGAAGACTTACTTCAAGCACTATAAATACTACATTGATATTTTTTAGTCCAGGTCGCATGTCCTTAATAAGGACATAATTGTTATCCATCTTGTCATAAAATTCAAGTAGGTACTGGTTGTCAAAAGGATGTGAAACAATACAGAAAAATTATACAAGTACATAAATAGTTAACTGAATTTAATTCATTTTAAACCAGTTGTGTTTACGATACGTTTTCGAAATTTAATAATTCTTGTATGTTATAAGAACCTTGGAATTTGTTTGTTTGTGACTTGTCATGTATGATCGGATATGTCTACAATTTTTTCCAAACTCAAAAATGATGATCGGGAGAGGTTATAATATCCTTTGATACGTATGGGAAAATTTCTTTTTTCGTAATAACGTCGATAGTATTAAATAATTCTTTGCAGAAATGTAAATTGTTTCAAATAGGTTTTTAGATAAACTTTGAGAATTTGATGTCTTCTTTCAGAGTGAATAATTACAATTTACAAAACAACTCAGTGATGCCATGTCGCTCCATCAGATTTACTCGATAGCAATACTCATTCAGCATGATTATTCCAAAATAAGCGTATTTCCTCCAAAATATCACATTGTTTAAAGATGTTTATTTGATCATTTATTTTCTGAAGGAAAACTAATTTCTGTCGTTGGTTACAAAAAACGCCTAAATATGATCTTGTTTCGTCTATTTCTTCACTGCCAAAATAAGCCAACATAGATTGTGGCAGTCGCAGCTTGAAGGTAATTTTTGTTGTTTCTCAGAGCAAAATTGTCCATTTGTAACGAAATTTCAGAAATTACATTTTCGAAATTTATCATTATTTCATTCAGAAATCGATTTCTCTCAAAATATAGGAAATTTCCAAGGGTGTGGCAACTCCAAAACAATTGTCAACCCAAAGAATTTTTTCTACTTCTTCTGTGCTACGAAAAATTATACCGTAGACACGGATTTATTTTAGTCCGTTTTCGTAGAATATGCATTTTAACCATAGAATTTTTGTGTTCCTACGTTCCGTTCTTTAAATAATAGGGAAAACATATTAAGCGATACGCCCCCTACCGGTGTCGAATATTACTAGAGCATGGGAGATAGATTGCTTTGTTTACATCTGTTTACGTGTATTTTATATGAGAAGTTGTTGAGTTTTAATTGTATTTTGGATCGTTTACAAACGTTCAGAAGAGATGAATCACTATTGTTGTGTATTCTATTGTTCATATTGGGCGCAAAAAATCGAATATATAGCTTACATACCTTTACGAAAGCTCGACAATTCAAAGTTGCATTCCAAACAAAGTTGGGAAACAAGGAAATGATGGACAGAAGAAAGGTGTGGATTCATAACTTGAAGATTGAAAAAAATGTCTGAACATAAGAGAGTTGTTCTTTACAGTTTACTGAGATTAATTATTTTCCCTGCAGTAAGTTTGTGGATTTTTCCATATAGAATTATACCAACTAATGATGTGCAATTTTCAGCTAACCGAAAACGTAGAGTTTTTGAAGTCCAATGCTATTCCAACGAAAAATCTTCCACTTTTATCGGAATCTGAACCTGGGCCATCATCCAGAGATTCTAGATTATTGTATTTTCTTTCATGTAACAACCAGAGATACTATTAAAATAATAATAACAAATGATGTTTATTTGCACAACCAAAATAACAGTTTATCATAACATCAAGAATATGAAATAAATCTGGACTCGATAGCTAGGTAAAAACTAAAATATTCAATTATATAATCAGGAAAACAGAGATTCTATCAAAAAAACCAGACTCTCAGAAGTCCAACGTACTTTTAGGAGAGCTGTTATACGTCAGGAAAATTCAAAAAATATAATAACTTATTACGTTCAAACCATTCAAGCAGAGTATTCATATTAATTCTTCTTTCATTTCATGTTGTTTCTTTCAGTTTAGCTGGTAAGTACTTAGTTTTGTCCATTATACTCAAAAATTCTTCAGTTCGTAATGAAAGTAGACATGTCAGAGATGTGTTCTTGAAACTTTTTTATTTTTTAAATAAATAGGTGTTCTATCATACAGTCTTTTCATAAGGTATACATAGTTCCTTCAACCAATTAATTTATTCGTCCTCTACTTTATTTTATTATTGATTTTCATCTTCAATGATAAAAACTCAGTGTAAATTTCAACTTGATGTGGGTAGGTTATCTACTGTTGAACAGAGATAAAATTGTCCCGTATCCAAACACAATATATCACAAGAAAATACAAAGTCCAAAAAAAACACAAATTACGACGATAAACGTTCGAAAACTCAAAACGAAATGAACGTAAATACCATTACAACCAATGTAAACAAACAGCTAATCTACCATGCTCTAGTACCGATATTAGCCGTTCCGGCGCTACGATCTTAATTTCGGACGCCTATAATGTATAACTCATTTTTATTATTCCGTATAGATGCCGCTACATTTAGGTTCAATACGTTTAGTTTGATTGATATAAAAATAAGCAAAGACCATAGAACCAGGAGTCAGGAGGTTTGCTGTTTCAGTTGGTGCACAGCACACCCTCGCTGTGAGTTGGTGTGTAAGACTTAAGACTTAAACCTCGTTTTAGACGGCTATTTCGACTTTTTGTATTGTGATTGTATTAATACCAGTTTGCTTAATTGTGAATATGACATTGAAACAAATTCGTAGACTTAACAAATAAGTGTAATGTATTTTGATTAAATGATGTGCTCTTTTATGAATCAATTTGATAATAATTTGTTACTCACTTTGTTGTTGCCTAAGAGTATTTTAATTCTCATTCATATTTCTTTCAACGCCCTCCCAATAATTTCGAAAAAAAATGATTTACGTAAAATACTATTCCGATAAATATTAAACGACTTCTTAGCATTATTGATCATGGTGGATAGCCAAATTTCTATTATTCTCCTTTCCTGTTATATATTGTCCTGATATTACATTATTATTATCCATGTTCTACTTCTTCGAAGAAAGAAAAGCACTACATTAGTCAGTTTTTTCTGCAAAAACAATAGGAATGCATCGAAATTTGTAGAAAGAAGAGTAAAATTTGATATTTCTTTTTTAAACGATATAGCAACTATCAAAACATACAGCATTAGTACAAGAAGTTTTTCAACTTCATAACCGATACCAATGTATACGGGGGCTACCAATTACAATAGGTTGCGATGATTTTGTATTGTGTATTTGGTATGCAGATATATCATTTAGGCCCGGTTTTTCAATGCTCGGTTAGAGTGATTTAGCTTTCGGCTAATCGATAACCTTTAGGTAAACCGTTTTTCCACCTCTCATCTTGCGCTAACCTACTGCTATTCTATCGGGTAGAGTAACTATCACCTGAAAGTCTTTGTCAAATGGCTAACTGTAAGCTATCTTGCAGACGCATGCGCTCCGTAGGTTAACTACCCCGAACGGACCGAACAGTCGAGTTTGTTCAACTGCTTTGTAACCAGTAACCTCATTTTCTATTTTGTTTTTTCTACGAAAGATGGAAGCATTTGATTTTTTAAGTGATGATGATGAAGAATAAATTAATAGAAGTCAGCAAAGAAGGCCATACGTGGTCAGAGAAAGAAGTAATCCATTTGAATATTTTGATGAATTGGATTTTTTCACAAGATTTAGGTTAAGAAAAGAAACTGTTCTGAATATATTAGAACAAATTGAACAACAGATAGAGACCATAACAGATAGGTAAATTATTTCAAACTCCTTTAATCTTTTTCCAAGTTTCTATTTTTTCCCTCCAAGTAGTAGAATCTGTTTTTTTTATTCAATTATTGCTTTGAAACGATTTGCAATTTTTAACAGCAACGATCTATCAGAAGGACTAAAGTTTGCCACTATTTTCTTCTTCAATGCTTTTGTTTCACCCATTTTATTATAAAATAATCAACAATAACATAACAAAACATATATTTCCGAAATCGACAGCAAAAGGGGAACGACCAATCAGAAGTGCTCCCTGAAACATCAGTACTACCAACGTTAACAAATATATCGCTAGCTGACGGTTTGCTAGCCTAAAGTCAAACAGTCGAAGGAAAAACGCAATAGTTCTTAGTTGGAACTTTAGCTGATGGTTAAGCTTAACCTATAGTCAGCTAACTGTGAGTTTTAACCGAGCATTGAACAACCGGGCCTTATACAGGCGAATGCATATAACCTCTGGAATCTTTTGAAGGTTATGTTAACAATAGTATAAAATACAACTAAATAGATGTGCTAAAACAAAACAGTTTCAAATACGTATTAGTTTTATTACTTCAGTATTTTACAAAGTTTTTTATAAGATAGATTTATTTCGTCAATTATAAATTTACAGTTTTTCAATTTTTTCCGTTGAAATTTGAAAACCTAGTTTCGTTATTATTTTTAGTATTATGTTTTTACTGAATTGCTTAGGATTATTGTGAGATTACAACATAAGACTTTTTGGGATCCACAACAGGTCCTACTTATTTAATTGTTTTTATTTAGGTAATTGTAGAATGAAATACATAACATTATCAGAACAATATTACCAAACTTACCAACATATTTCAAAAAACACTATATCGAACTATAAAATGCATTGAAATCAAATTTTATTTTAAAATGGCCTCGAAAATACCTCAAAATAACTTTTTCCAGAACTCGCTCACCATGTAGGAAGAGAAGATTTATTATAGGTAGTTGCAATTGGTTTTAATGAAACATCAACAGTATTTCATCATTTGGACATCAGTGGCAGGTGCATTCTAATAGAAGTCTCAAATGTGCTACTCTTCATTTCACTTTTTATCTTAAAACCCTAAAGGTCTAAGAAAATAAGGATAATTCCCGCAAAAGTGTCAAAAATGAAATACACTGTAAATTATCCAGCAGTGCCGCCCTAAAGGCCTTCGCCAAAATTAATATTTGTGGAGAGGAAGTTTTGAAATTAAAAAATTAAGCTAGCCCTATATGCCTGGAGTAAGCATAGTAACTACAGGGCGCTCTATGCGAGCCTGACCTCTAGAAAAATAGAACAATATATTGCACATTGCGAATTAATAGAGTGAAGATATACGAATTAATAAATTGAACATTTTTTAAAGATAATTCATAAATTATGTTTGTAGTAATGAAATTTCTGAAAATGCATATGACTTCTCTATAACACTTTCATGTAAACACATACACCTGATAGGCTCTCCGATACTTTTAAATCTCGAAATTCAAATTTTTTCGCTATACTATATAAATTTAATAATCTATGACCCACAATTCATAGGTACTGAAGTATAAAAATCACATGATAGCGAACATTGAAATTCTAGAATTTTCTTCCTCTCCTAAGGAGCCCCCACCACTTATCAGCCTATAAGCCCAAAAAATGTAAAAGTATTCAATCACACTTTTCAAAAGCGTATCAACGATGCTGAATATGTTTGTGATCCATAGAGGCCACTCAATGTAGTAAATTTGTTTAAATCTCGTGAAAGCAAGTGTTCTCATTGTATTACGGCATACAACAATCAACATGAATAATAAAATATAATAATCGAAATTGAACTCTCGACCGTCACTTGGTAAAACATGGTAAATAATGATAATTAAACAAAAAAGTCAATTTTTTACATACACAATTAGTTAATTAACATAGTTGATGGAATCCGTCGTTACTACGTGATAATTTAATATGATTAACAAAACTAAAATTTGAATTTACTACGTTTATTATCACAAAATATTTTGAAAAATATAACACTGCGATTGCAATTTCGGTCACTAGACCATCATCGGGCAGATTGAGTTAAGAACTGAGTACAGAATAATTATAGATATGCGCTTACGGGTGGAAAAGGATTATTGCAGGTACCTAAATAGACAAGAGGAACATATTTCAAGAAGGGCTAATCGAGTGAATTTCACAAATTGGTACAATACAATGTTCTTAGAAAAGTCATTATTGTTTAAATACACTAAATATAGGAGAATATATCAAGTCAATCTGGTCGTTCAGCAAAATATCTTTTGCATTATTATTGAGTTTAAAAATTTCTAATGATTCTAAGTAAGTAAGTTTGGTTCCTTTCGGTAATTTGTGCATGATTTGAAAATTATCTATTTGTGGAAATGGGTGGTGGTTTTCACGGCAATGATTTGAAAACGTTGAATCCGTTTTATTTTTCAAAAAAGATTGTTGGTGTTCTTTAAATCTTGTCTTGAACGATCGACCAGTCTGACCTATATACACTCCTTTACATACAGGACAAATCAACTTATAAACTCCTGAACTTTCAAATTTTGAAGTGATATCTTTGGCATTGAATAAAAATCCTGAGAGTTTTGTCTTAGGTTTGAAAGCAATTTTAATATTACATTTAGGTATGACATTAGCAACTTTTTCTGTTAGAGGACCAAAATATGTTAAAGATGTGAATTTTTCCGATTTTTCTACTTTTAATTGGGGATATATGCTGTTGTACGCTAGTTGATTACGTTTCTTGTTTATCATTTTATCTATCAAACTTGTATGAAAACCATTATTTGACGCAATTAGTTTTATAGTCGAAATTTCTTTCGCTAAATTTGTTACGGATAATGGAATTGAAAACGCTCTGTGGATCATTGAATTAAAAGCTGAATGTTTATGGGAAAGGGGATGATTTGAATCCAACAATCTTTTTTGAAAAATAAAACGGATTCAACGTTTTCAAATCATTGCCGTGAAAACCACCACCCATTTCCACAAATAGATAATTTTCAAATCATGCACAAATTACCGAAAGGAACCAAACTTACTTACTTAGAATCATTAGAAATTTTTAAACTCAATAATAATGCAAAAGATATTTTGCTGAACGACCAGATTGACTTGATATATTTTCCTATATTTAGTGTATTTAAACAATAATGACTTTTCTAAGAACATTGTATTGTACCAATTTGTGAAATTCACTCGATTAGCCCTTCTTGAAATATGTTCCTCTTGTCTATTTAGGTACCTGCAATAATCCTTTCCCACCCGTAAGCGCATATTATCTATAATTATTCTGTACTCAGTTCTTAACTCAATCTGCCCGATGATGGTCTAGTGACCGAAATTGCAATCGCAGTGTTATATTTTTCAAAATATTTTGTGATAATAAACGTAGTAAATTCAAATTTTAGTTTTGTTAATCAAGTTAATTAACATGTTTCGAGCTATGAACTCAGTTTCAAGACTGTAAACAGAAGAGACGACCTGTTATTTCATAATACTGAAAGTAACGAAGGGGACAAATGGAAATCAATAGGAAATTGACTTTTATGAGAAGTAATTATCACTCGATTTTTCAAAAAGTCTAGTAGTTTGGCTTTCGTGGCTGAATATTACAATTGGGTTTTGTTCAAATCTAGGAAATGATTAAAATTAAACAATGATCAGAGAAGCCAGTTATTTTTTTTTAACGCGAATTAAACGAAGTAAAACATTTTGCTTTATTCCACTAAGATTAGTTCATTTAGTCGACATATATTTCGGGTTATTAACCCATTACCTAAGGTCTATTTGGACATTAGTGATAATGAACAATAAGTTTCTTGAGCTTGCCGTTTCAATCTCCAAAGCCTCTTGAAGATCCACCCCCATTCCTTTGTTCAAAGTATATAGTATGTTTGGGTTATCTGAATCTATGAAATGGTTGTTCTGTATATAATGCTTATATTGGATGATTGATTTTTTATGTTCTTCTAATCTGGTGCCGATGTTCCTAGTAATTTGACAAATATGAAAAGCATCACAATCGATACATTTCAATTAATATGCACCAGATTTCCCAAAGACTATTTGTCTGTCCTTATTATTAGATAATCAATAAGGAACCCAAATTTCTATTATTCGTTCGTATAGTTCTTGTATTGTATTTATTCAACCTATTGCAAAGAAATGAACTTTTCATCATCTTCATCCTTAATATTCACAGGGCCGGATTAACCATTAGGCAGAGTAGGCAACTGCCTAGGGGCCCCGCATCGACTAGTGGCCCGTGCACGCACCAAGAAAAAAAAATTTCATCGAATGAAAATTTTATTTGAAAATTTGTATTAAATTCCTCAACAATATTATTGCTTTCTTTCGACGCATGTCGTCAATTGATGAAATACTTCATACATACAGAACCATCTAGTATAGAGTAGTAGAACTAATAAACTGTCTTCGTCCCAGAACTGTTTGAATTCATTGTCAATAATGGCAATTGAAAATGATGTATTAGAAAGGATCAACTTCCAAGATGTTTTAAACGATTTCGTTTCTAAAAAAGTTAGAAAAGATATTTAAACTTACTGTACTGTACAAAAACAATACCTAAATATCTTTGAAGCTGACTTTTTCCAATTCACAAAACTGTTTTCTTTCGTTTATTGTATTTTATTGCGTTTAAGATTGAATTTAAAATAACCTCGTCCTGTCTCATTTCTCTTTCCTAACCCATCCTTGCAACCTGGAGCATCATTCATCACTTATCTATAACCTATTATTATGATCATTCCAATGAAGCTAACAAGTCAGGTAAGGTGATGCTGCAGCATCAAGTCAAAGTAACTATGTTGTTGCAATATCACATAAGACTTTGAAGTAGGTAACAGGATACCTGGAGTCGATAATCTGGAAGTTACTTACATCCCTTTATCAACTTGAAAAGACCTGGAGCCCGGACAGGGTTGTTGCCTTAGAGGCCCGGATAGGGTTAATCCGGCCCTGAATATTCAGATACCTATATATGCTTGAGGAGCAATTTTCGTTGTTTCTTAGATATAATTTTAGGAATTATGGACTCATCATCCCGCTAACAACTTAAATATTCCGCTTTCTTCTGTGAATTTGCCTCTAGATAAAGGCAATGACAGCAATCTATGTATAAATTAATGGATTATTTTTTTGTTGTATAGTATTGACTTGTTCTGTTTTTCAACTCGAGATTTTACATTCCTTTCCTGTTTGTCTAACGTTGAAAGAAGGGTATTCATCTCAATATAGCAGCGGTTTTTACAAAGTATTTTGTCAGTTTTGAATAATGTGGGAGTTGTAATATTTCGAAAATATTTCTAGACAATCGGAGAAAAATCAACAATATATCTTCTTTTTTTTCTGTCTTGTTCAGGGGGTAGGGGGGCTCAACCTGCGGCAATTAATCACCAAATTTTGAAGAATTATCAAGAGCAATGAAATAAATGCGTTGAATTTTTAATATTTAAATCAAATACACATATTTTGTACTTTTATTTATATATTTTCAATAAATGTAATTTCTGTATATAAATATTTTCAACACCTTTTTAACATACAAATTGAATACGTATTTAATTGCGGCCCGCGGATAATTTCAAATTTTGAAAAATGGCTCGGTTTATCAAGGAGCTTGGGCACCCCTGGTCTAGTTAAATACATAACTAACTATTGCGCTCAGTATATTATTCAAAATATCTCATTAAAGACTATTGCAAAAATAACTTTTCCTACTACTACAAAAAATACGTATTGTGTCCAGTTTGTCATATGAACTAGTTTTTTCAGTATATACTCGAGAAATTTCATCAACTCTTAGCATCTAAAGTAGGTTAAGTTCATCGAGACGTGCGTTGCATTTATATTCTCTTGAATATGCACCAAATACTGTTATCAATCAGTATATTATGATGAAAATATTAAATGATAATTATTGCACAATAGAGCTTAATACATCGAAACATCTCTCCCAAGAGATCAATATAACTGTCAACGCATGCAACCATTAAACCGTTCGCTATCCAAATAGATCCTGGGCCTCTCCTATCGCTTTGATATTATAGAAAGCTCGGTCAAGTGTTGCCTACTTGCCTCGGCAGCCGACCATTCCTTTTCTTACATCACTGTTTTAAATAAGTTTAAACGGTGAGGTTCCGCTATAACAACTTCACTTTCGAACACCTAGCATTCAACTCGCTAAACAAACGCCGTCTACATATGTTTAATCGTTCACCAAATTTCGAAGGTGAAAGACAAGCAGATACGTGTGGAAGAAGAAGGTTCCGGGTTCTTGAGTATTGACTTAAAGTGATTCTAGTTCGGCGGAACGTTTTATAGGTCATTTGATAATTGTTCTAATTTTAGTTGACCGAGTTATTGGAAGTGAATTTGGTACGCGTTGTGTTGTTCTAGTTTTCAGTGGTATTTTGTTTGTTTTGATATCGTTTGAAAAATGGATAAAGGGTATTCCGGTGGACCTCCTGCGTACGGAGAAGGACCACCACCTAGTGCACCACCGAGTTACGCGGAGGCTATAAGGGGGGTTCCTCCTGCGAGCCCTTATGTACCACAACAGAGCTGTGAGTTTCTTGATATTAAAATTGTTTACAATTTTGTGAATACTTGTATCGATAACAGGTTTTTAAATGATTTTTATTGCCATGTATGTAGGTAGAATATTTGAAGTAAACATGCAGGTTAGCAGTCAAAAAAAATCCTCTTGAATTTCATTAATATTTGTCATGAAAATTTAAATATAATTTTCGATTATGAACAAAACCAGTTTTTCTACTAATCTAGAAGTAATTTTTTCACGGTCCACTTCTTACATAAATTTGATGATGTTGTTTTAACTTACCAAATTTGAATGAACTTTTTCATTTATTTCTACATCATTGAAATATTTATTTTTATCTGAACCTAAAGATATTTAAATGAAGTGAATAAGTAATTACATTTGATTTGATATACAGAGTGAATTATAATTAGTTGTAGAAATTTAAGCAATTGTTTGACCGAAATTTATGTGGGAAAAGCATAGTTCACTTTCGTATAAAGTGAAGTGGGGTAAGTGGGGACTAAAATTTCAATAGGTTGACTTTGGAACCACATAACTTTAAGAAAACTTGATGTACAGAAGTGCGCTTTGAACTGGAAATGCTGTGTTATGAACACAACATCCCATTAATTTATTTCGTCTGAAAAAGAAATAGTTTTCGAAAATTTTATTGTTATATAGAAACCTGTCTGTAGAACCCGCTTGCCCCAGTATCTGGGGCAAGTGGGTTTGTTGCTTATACTTTTCATATGGATAGTGATATTATTAAATGGGGCAAGTGAGTCAATCTACATATTTCAAGCTTCAATTTGCTTTTTTTAGATTCGAAATAACAGCAAAATTACCAAAGTTGTGAACTTTTTTAGGGAGAGGTTATTTTAATCAGAAATGATAGTTTGGAAAATTCATTTCATTAATAGACAAACTGTAAAAATTTCGGGCTTACACGAACTAAAATAATATGAGTGTCTTCTACAACAGATTTTTCATGTTGGAAAAGGAAAATTATTTCATATTGAACGAATTGAATTGAACAGGAAATATTAATTCTCCTCGTCTATTTTTGGCCAACAAAATATTGGTTTCGAAGTATCTTCTTTCTTCTTCTTCAATTTTATTTTCAATTCTAGAACTTGTCCAACAAAGTGTTTCTTGGATTTTTTAGTTGAAAATTCAACCAAAACCCAAATTCCAACTCTGATGTTGTGATGAATGTTCAAGAGATTTTCTTCTTGTTGTCTCCCTATTTCTTCATTTTCATATCTCCTTCGCAGATCTTCTAAGGTTTCTTCGTCACTATAGGATATAAATTCACTGATAACATCACTTTCTTCAGAAGATTCTGCGACTTTTTCTGTTGCAATGCTCACTTTGGTTTTCTTTTACGGTCT
Source organism: Cynegetis impunctata (assembly GCA_030704885.1). Taxonomy (NCBI): domain Eukaryota; kingdom Metazoa; phylum Arthropoda; class Insecta; order Coleoptera; family Coccinellidae; genus Cynegetis; species Cynegetis impunctata. The sequence continues at coordinate 54,387 of JARQZK010000110.1, forward strand.
CTTTGATTTTTCCGAAGGTTTGTTGTTCTTAACAGATATTCTTTCCAAAACATCTTTCGTGGTGATCACTTCAGCCCCTGGAGTCACTATTTTTTTTGGTTTTTTCTCCTCGCGATTTTTTTGTTATATAGATTGGAGCAACAAATTTTCAAATGATACGGAATGTAGATTTTGATTTTCGTGCATCGGAACAAGATTTGTTCTCTCAAGAGGAGAGTTTGGTATTGGAGCAAGTGGGGACTAATACCCACTTCCCCCGAAGAAATAGTTCCCACTTGCCCCCAAACAAAAGTTGCGGGGCAAGTGGGAACTATGGCAATAACAGCGACAAAAAGAATGAGAAAAAAATAAAAAAATTACAAGAAGTAGCATGAGTAATACAAAGAACAACAAACTTGACAATTTGGTCCCAGGTGATCTATTATGGTTAAGATAATATTTTTAATTTCCATTGGGTAACTTCAATTTTTCGATATAATTTAGCTACTTCTAGAATGACCATGTACTTGGTTCATAATGGCTTTGGCAATCAAAAACAATATGTCGTAACTGAATTAAGATCTGAAGAATATTTTTTTCCGAGTTGAGTGCCCAAATTCAGTGTTTTTTCCAAATTATGAAAAAAATACCCACTTGCCCTAGATCCTCACTCACCCCACTTCACCTTATATAAGTGATTGTTTTCAGTCAGATGTGAAATCGTTACATGAATAAATAATTCATTTATTTTTGAAATAACCTTTCCATTAATTATTTCTATGTCATTGAAATATTTAATATTGTATATAACCTAAAGAAAGCCTGAGGTTCTTCAAAAAAAGAAAATATGTAGTTGACGACTTTCAGTTCAATAAATTGGGTGAGTCATGACTAGTAGCATGAAAATATTCTGGAAATTATTCAATTTTTTAATTACGGAGTGCTGAAGATTAATTTAAAAAATTTTGAATTATTAATATATAAGTATTCATATTGATCATAATTACTGATTGTATAATTTTCTAGCGTGATATTTGTAGGATAAATCGTCGAAATTCACGTATATTGCTTTAATTATTTGACTCGTAAACCGTCGTAATTTTCAGTAAGAAAATGCCTAAAATCATTTTTTCCGCAAACGTCAAAAAATGACAAGTTTTTTTAACCTCAGTTCTCGATGTTGAAGTTTGATTTCACAGACGTCATTTTGTTATTACTTTTTCGTAATCCCATACTGTTATTTTGATTTAACGGTATTCAGATGACAATTGAAAAGTCAGTGTTAACGCCCGCCGGCCGTTAAGAAATCACTTGTTCAAATATTTATTTCAAAACATCATTCTGCTTACAATAACAACATTGAAATCTTGGTCCACAGCGAGTTGGGAGAATAAACCTCTGATTTTCATTTCGCATAGGCTAATAATACATCTTCATTAACCACTTTACATTCTTGCTTTTACGCCACATTTCAAAATTTTCATATTCTTTTTGATATCGCTCTTGAGTTATTTTCGGCAGTTAATCAACACTCGCTGCACTGCACATGATTCTCCCAATATTTCTAAAGGAATTTGATTTTGTTTCTCAATTTCATCAATTTCATCCATGGTCGTCGTTAAAGCGAACTTGAGAACACAAAAAACTGACGTTGTTTATAAAACTGTCAAACTGTTCCATGACAACAGAGTGCACGACGTTGGGATTTTTCTTTAGAATTGCGAGGTACGGGGTTTTTTTCTTTGTTCGGAATCAAAATATAATCTTTCAACGGGATTACGAAAAATTTTTAACGACACACGGCCGATACGCAAATAACGGATTCGGTTAGTTATAATCCTCGGCTGCGCCTCGGATTACAATATCCAACCTCATCCGTTATTTGCTACATATCGGCCTTGTTACGTTAATAACTATTTCCGCAAACGTCAAAAAAAGACGAGTTTTTTAACCTCAGTTCTCGATGTTGAAGTTTGATTTCACAGACGTCATTTTGTTTTTACTTTTTTGCCCTTCCGTGAGCGTACAAAAAGTACACTTTTTTGTATGCTCACGGCAATATCAAGAACGTCGGGCGGCGTACAGTTGGGTTCCGAATCCGACATAATGTAATCTGTAATAAAATTTTTATATATTTCAATACAACAAGTCATTTCTTAATACTCGGGTAAACGTACAGTCCTATAATGCGTAGATAAGTGACTTTAAATGTTTCTGACAATTATTTTGTTGTATTGTCAAATTTGTGTTGCCTTGACATCTATAAAACCAGTGAGCAAAGCGATCTAGTTTTACGTTTCTTCACATCTAATTCTTTTTAAAAATATTTTCTCAATTCTATCGTTTGAACACCGTTTGCGGATGTTTTATTCGGAGAAAAGCACTTTTTGTGGCTCGACTAAAATTGTCGGCTGAACGCAGTGAGGCCGACAAACATTTAGTCTCGCCACAAAAAGTATCACTTTTACCTACTCATAATAAAACAATATACTATTTCCTCTTGATTAAAAGAATATCAAAAAAAAAGATTGTTTTTCGTGAACGGATAGTGGAGTGTTTATTTTTCTAAAAAATGTTTAGAGATGTGGCCGTGAGGACGTCAAAAATTGAGTGTGCATAGAAGAATTCGCCATGGATAGGTAACTGTCGAAACGTACAAAGTTTCATATAAATATCTCAACTCTTCTAAGAGATTCGAATTTTTTTAATTCATTTTTAACACTCTGTATTTTCGTGAACAATCGTTTTTGGACTATAATTATAATTGCAATAACAAACTTGCACTGTTTTCGATCAAACAATCCACTGCTGACGTTTATAGCACTAATTATAACAATCTGTATATAGTTTTCCATGATGACGCAACAATAAATTAAGAACAACAAAATATCCATTAAATTTGTAATGAGAGTAGATACGTTTTAAATTGAATTTGCCATTGAATATCTGATATTGTATTATATTATTATGAAGTAGGTAGTGAATAAGCTACCGGTTATTATAAGTAAAAAAAAACTCATGAACAACAGAGCTCCATCATTAAGGTCGTATTTTTCGTGCGAAATGCATCGCGTCGAGATCGAATTAAAAAGTACAAAATAATTTATTTTATTAAAAAAAAAGTCCATCTTGGTTGAAGAAAAAAGTTGAAACCACCGAAGAAACGCACTTCAACATCAACCATACACCAAATTTCAACCCTCTATCGTAAAAAAAATCGCGAAGTGCATCGCGTACTGATGCGAAACAGATCGAGATGTAATTTGAACGGAATAATCACCACCAAATGCAGCGCGGTTGAAAAAAGAGTTGAATCCAATAAAGGATCTTAAATCAACATAAACTACGTACCTAATTTCAACCCTCTAACTCGATGGAAGCCACTGGATATGTCAATATATACCGGGATATATATATATATATATATATATATATATATATATATATATATATATATATATATATATATATATATATATATATATATATAACTGAGATTGAATTCTCGCACATCACTTGGTGAAACATCATAAAGAATAAAGTATAAACTTTAAAATAAAAACACTTGGCTTATGTTTCACAATATAAAAAATCTTTAGATACTGTACTTAGCAGTAATAAAAAGTCGACATGTTTCGAGCTATGAACTCATTATCAAGACTGACTACAGGAGAGTATTGCATCGTAAATTATAAAACAGACAAAAGCAAAGGTGATACCTGAAAATCAATTTGTTCGTTTACAAGGGGTAATTGACTATTATGGGCGGAACTTATTTCGATAATTTCGAGAAGGTCAAGACGTTTACCCTTGTTACCTGAATGTAACAATTTGGTTTTGTTGAAATCCAGGAAGTGATTGAATTTTATACAATGTTCAGAGAAGCCAGTGGTATTTTTGTTTTGTAAAATTGACTTTTTATGTTCTTCAACACGAATATTTATATTCCTTCCTGTCTGTCCAATATAGAAAGCAAGACATTCGTCGCAAAATATTTTGTAAATACCACTGTTTTCTCCGATGTTAGATTTTTCTTTATTATTGACCAAGAATGACTTCAAGTTTCTTTTATTTGTACAAATTGTTTTAACGTTATTTTTCGATAGTCTGTTAAGAATTTTGCTACTCAAATTAGGCACGTAATTTATTGGGAAGTATTTTTGTTCTTCATTAATAGTTTGCGTGGGGTATATTGAATGCAACAGATACTTTCTTCGTTTTTTCCCAATGAGCTTGTCGATAAGACTTTCATTGTAACCGTTATTGATGGCTAATAATTTAATTGTATTAACTTCAGTTTGAAAATTTGTTTCCGATAATGGAATCGTGATACTTTAATTCACAGCGACAGTAACCAACACATTAAAATGAAACTCAGTGCTTTTCATTCGTTCATACATAGGTTGTTCACGATTCCATTATCGGAAACAAATTTTCAAACTGAAGTTAATACAATTAAATTATTAGCCATCAATAACGGTTACAATGAAAGTCTTATCGACAAGCTCATTGGGAAAAAAACGAAGAAAGTATCTGTTGCATTCAATATACCCCACGCAAACTATTAATGAAGAACAAAAATACTTCCCAATAAATTACGTGCCTAATTTGAGTAGCAAAATTCTTAACAGACTATCGAAAATAACGTTAAAACAATTTGTACAAATAAAAGAAACTTGAAGTCATTCTTGGTCAATAATAAAGAAAAATCTAACATCGGAGAAAACAGTGGTATTTACAAAATATTTTGCGACGAATGTCCTGCTTTCTATATTGGACAGACAGGAAGGAATATAAATATTCGTGTTGAAGAACATAAAAAGTCAATTTTACAAAACAAAAATACCACTGGCTTCTCTGAACATTGTATAAAATTCAATCACTTCCTGGATTTCAACAAAACCAAATTGTTACATTCAGGTAACAAGGGTAAACGTCTTGACCTTCTCGAAATTATCGAAATAAGTTCCGCCCATAATAGTCAATTGCCCCTTGTAAACGAACAAATTGATTTTCAGGTATCACCTTTGCTTTTGTCTGTTTTATAAATTACGATGCAATACTCTCCTGTAGTCAGTCTTGATAATGAGTTCATAGCTCGAAACATGTCGACTTTTTATTACTGCTAAGTACAGTATCTAAAGATTTTTTATATTGTGAAACATAAGCCAAGTGTTTTTATTTTAAAGTTTATACTTTATTATATATATATATATACAGTGGCGCACCCAGGTGGGGAGCCATCGGCTGCCCACTTTCTGTAAACATCTTCACCTTTCTATAAATTTTAGTTTGAAAGTTGTTTTGATTATCTTTTAGTATATGTTTTCGATAAATTGTGATTTTTACCAAGTCTTGGAATTTGTTTTGTTGTTATTTTTTTAAGTGAATATTTATTTTGTTTATTTGTTCATTTTATGTCTATTAATCATTATATTATAATTGTTTCAATAAAAATACAGAGTTAAGAAGAGAGCGCGTATTCTTTTTTTGACCTAATGCACTTTTTTTTTGCATGTAGAGGCGGCAAATTTTTCATAGCCTCTAGACGGCAAAATTGTAAATCCGCCTCTTACTCAATTACAAATTTTCAATTTACTGTCTGATTCGAATTGAAGGGCGTTAGGGGGTGCACAAATTTTAGGTTTTTTTGCATCCTCCTACAAGCCCTAGAAGACTGAATTTCGGATATGTTATTCATAATTAATTTCCATATATTTCTCCAGGAGGTCTAAAACATTGAAAAATCACTTCCACGCCTCACTGTTGACTTTGGATATCTTCTTCTTCTTCTTTAGCCTGTTGACGTCCACTCCTGAGCATAGGCCTCTTCCATTCTCTTCCATATCGATCTCTGCTGGGCTAACTGCATCCAGTTTCCCCCCACGTGGCGTCGGATGTCATCTCGCCATCTTGCCTGTGGTCTTCCAACACTTCTCTTGGATTGTCGAGGCCTCCATTGTAGAAGGATTTTAGTCCACTTTATATTGTCTCTTGCTATGTGACCTGCCCACTGCCACTTAAGACGAAGCACTCGTTCCACCACATCCACGACCCCCGTTCTCTTTCTGATTTCCTCATTTCGGATTTTCTCTCTGAGGCTGACTCCCAGCATCGCACGCTCCATCGCTCGCTGGCAGACTCGGAGTCGATTTGCACTGTGTATCGTTAGTGTTACAGTTTCGAGCCCATAGGTAGCGACGGGCAAGATACATGACTCATAGCCTTTTCTCTTGAGGTTTATAGGGATGTGTGGTTCCCGGAGAATATAGCTAAGCTTGCCAAACGCCGCCCAGGTCAAGCCGATACGTCTAGTGATTTCGGCCGTCTGGTTATCCTTTCCTAACTTGATGTTATGTCCCAGATACACATACTCATCGACTTTCTCGAGAGTACGATTACCGATGGTGATCACTATATTGCTCGGACTCATGATTTTCGTTTTCTGAAGATTCATTTTCAGACCTACAGCTTGTGAGGATTCTTCGAGTTCGCGTAGGTAATTATTCCTAATTCATCTGGGTCGCTGCTGATAAGCACAATATCGTCGGCAAAGCGTAGGTGGTTAAGACGGCTTCCATCGATGTCGACCCCCCTTTGTTCCCAAGAAAGGCTCTTAAATACGTCTTCCAACGCTAGGGTGAAAAGTTTGGGTGAGATGGTATCGCCTTGACGGACGCCCCTCCTGACTGGTATTTTTCCCGTAGCCCATTCCTCTTCCAGGTTGACATGCAAGGTAGCGTGTTCGAAGATATATTGAATCAAGCTTGAGTATCTAGAGTCTATACGAGAATTATCCATCGCCCGAAGAACTGCCCAGGTTTCAATTGAGTCAAAGGCCTTCTGGTAGTCCACAAATGCTATATGAAGGGGAATGTTGTATTCTGTGCATCTTTCGATTAATGTGCGCACTGTTCGGATATGATCGATCGTACTGAACCCCCTCCTGAAACCAGCCTGTTCGATGGGCTGATAAAAGTCGAATTTCTGGGTAAGACGGTTAGTTATTATTTTTAATAACAGCTTATAAAATGTGGAAAGTAGACTGATTGGTCTATAATTTTCGATGTTCGTACAGTTACCCTTCTTGAAGAGCAAGATAACTTCTGCGTTCAACCATAGGTCAGGAATTTTGCCCTCCTCGAGACACTTGTTTAGGAGTATTAAAAGTGCTTGTTCTAGTGTTTCTCCTCCGACCTTCAGCATCTCGCTTGTCACCCCATCTTCACCGGGTGCCTTGCCGTTTTTTAACTGGCCTAGTGCGATATAGTATGTACTTATTATTTTCTGGAAAAATACGATTAAAAATTCAATTTTCTTTTCAATGGAAGCCCAACTTTCACCTCAAGAACAACATTTTCTCGTGTTACATATTATGCATTTGTATTCTTATGAAAACATTTTTAGAAAGGAAATTCAATAATTTAACTAACATCGATAAGCAGATCCCCATTCAAACACTTGCTGAAATATCTTCGAATAATTAAATTAAACAGTTTCAGTACCCAATATAATAATGGGTATTCTTTTCAACAGTATTACATTACTCCGTATTGTAATAGGTACTCTTGAAAATCGTCTGGCAGTCCAAAACAGAAACGTAAACATATCTAGAAATATTTATATAACAGTAAAACATGAGCCAAGTGTTTTATTTTTTAATTTAACTCAATGAATTTCTCTTTATTTCAAAACTGAAATAGCTTTTCGCAGTGATAATATTTTCTCAAATCATATTATTATTTATAGCCTCTTGCTAATAATTTCATACAAGTATCGATTTATTTGCTGGAGTGTTCTTTAGAGAGGGGAGAGAAAATTTCAGCAAAGAAATCAATATTTTGAAATTATTAGCTTTAAATAACGGATATGAGGAAATCCTAATTAATAACCACATCTAGAAAGAACTATAAAAAAATATTCTGAAGGCTGCTACAAAAAAAGAACGAAATATCATTTAATCAATAATATTCCAGGAGTGATAAGCAACAAAGTTTGCAACTGAACAATGAAAAACTGGAACTATATGAACTAATAAAAGAAATATAACGTCAATATCTTGAATATCTTCCTTGGAAAAACAAGAATAAAATCAAAACTCGAAGAGATACAACAAAAAAGTTAATTATATTCAA